>ML058393.1:467814-605314 GCA_003013855.2 Liriodendron chinense | reverse complement strand
CCGATTTGAAAATCCTAAACCTTAACCTTGTTAATCTTCCAATCTAACCTCGACAAGTTTTCAAGTATAGCCCACTTTGCATATTTTGGTAGAACAGTGCTGGATAATTATTTGGGTTTGGTTTTACATATGATTTTGAACTGGTTTATGCTAGATTTGGATATTCTCATATCCTTAAGTCAACTTTTATATTTTATTTGGACTTTTCATGCTATGGATATTGTCCTTATTTAATCATGATGGCTTCTCTTTATTGAATTTCTCTAAGTTTTATTGTGTTTGGTAGATATCTAGTTAATTTTATTATTTAATTATCTAAATTCTAATATCACCTACATATAGTAATAGGTCATTACATATCTTGCACCAACTTTGGAATCAGAGCCTAGGTCTAGCATAAATCGACCTTTTCATAATTTTATTGAGTATAGTTAGCCCTTTTCTAGATTTTATTAAGTCTCCACATAGATCTAGATCATATATGGTAGTTTGCATTGCGTTGAACTAGGATAGTCAAACTGCATATAAATTTTTACCCTTTTTTCTTTTTTTCTTTGCGTACTTAGCCCTATGATCCATCACAGTTGACATTCCTGATTTATGCTCACGCGCACTGGTCGTGGGTTCGATCTTCAGTACACCATGGACTCCGAACAATTTGCCAAGGCTTTGGAGGTCATGATAAGGAAGCTGGACCAACAAACATGGGACCTAAGGGAGGATTTAGTGCACCAGGATGGGAGACTCGCACATGTTGAGGAGAGGACTGCGCACTTACAGGCTGTCACTCAGGCCACCTTATTGAATGATACCCAGGTCACCCCTAACATAGGGGTTAATGATTAGTCCCAGACTCCCAAGTGATGGGACTTAATCTGCTTAGGGAGAATATTGGTGCAGGCCGGATCCGCGTATCTAGCAATGGACACGACGAGGTGCGTCCTCTGCCATCCTTACATATTCGTGATCTCATTTTCCCCACCCAGCGGGAGAGCCATAGTGGAGTGCGACACCGACAACCATAAAGATAACATGAGCATGAGGAGCCTGTTGCTAGGGTCATGAAGGTCATTAAGGTTGACACCCCTAAATTTGATGGGAAACTGGACCCCAAAGTTTATTTCGATTGGTTAGTAGACATGGACCACTTCTTTGAGTGGCACGTTTTGTCAAACGCACGTCGGGTTGGGTTCGCCAAAATGAAATTGGTGGGCTAGGAAAAACTACACTGGGGAAATGTGGAGCGTCTCCGTGAGTGATCTGGAGAGGGACCGGTTTTCTTTTGGATTGAGATGAAAGAATTATTGAAAGAGAAGTATGTTCCCCTCTCTTACAAGCAGATGTTGTTGGATCAATGACATGCTATGCACCAAGGATCCATGACAGTCACGGAATACATTGTCAAATTCGACGAGTACATGATGAGGTGCGATGTGGATGAGGATACCGTTATGGTTCTCTCCCGTTTTCGTATTGGCTCAAGCCTGAATTCTAGCAGGAGATCATTCCTCACATGGTCACTAGTCTGGAGTATCCTTACCAGATGGTGTAGGAGTTGGAGCGCTATGTGCACTAGTCCACCATGAGGGGGCTTGATATTTGACCTATTGTGCCTACAGTCGCTCTGCAGGGAGCGAGATCTTAGGTAAAAAATCAACCCAAGGCTCAATTTGGTACCCAATCATTTAATAAAAATCGATGTAACAACGTGGCTGGACTAAGTGCCAAGTCCATGACGCTAGGACAGTGCTATTGCTATGGTGGTATGGGTCATATCATCGTGGAGTTTTCAAACAAGGGTGGACACATTGCCTTTGTTTTAGAACACTCGAAAGAAGAAAGAGTTGTAGATGAAGTTGGTGGTGACTAAAATGATGAATTTTTTTTATCCCATCCCTTGAGGCGACTACTGATGCCGAAGATAAGTATGCATAGACTACCCCACTTGAAGTAGTGAGGTGTGCCCTGACTCAAATGAAAGAAAGCGATGATTGACACATGATCACCATTTTCTACATTTACACCAAACGTGGAGAAAAAACCTGTAAGGTGATTGTGGACAACATAATCTACACGAATGTGGTATCCATGCTACTTTGAATCACCTGGGGTTGAAAGCAATTTCCCACCCTAACTCATACCGAGTTTCTTGGGTGGATGTGGCATCCCTCCCTGTGTCCCAACGATGCCTTGTTCCGATTAAGTTTAGACCATACAAGGATAAGTTATGGTGTAATGTGGTCATGATGGACGTTGGCCATATCATTTTGGGAAGACTATGTCTCTTTGATAAAGATGTCACAATATTCGAGCATGCGAATAATTGTGTTTTCACACACGAATGAAAGAAGCTTGTATTGAGCCTACTTCCTCCCAAACCTTTCACTAGGAAGAAGGACGTTATGTTCAAAAGCGTTTAAAAGAATGAGAAAATGCCTCAGTCTAAATCTCTCCAAATCATAGATGCAAATGAGTTTGGGAGAGAGTAAGGCTGAGGTGATGGTGTACGCTCTAGTGGCTAGGGAGAGTACACCTGAGGTTGTTATGGAGTTATCCCAAGAGGTTCGTCTAGTCTCGGAAGAGTTTTGGGATGTCTTCCTCGAGGACCTTCTAGACGAGCTTTCCACCCATGCGGGACATCTAGCACACAATAGATCTTGTCCTGGGGGCAACCCTACTAAACATCCCTCATTACAGAATGAATCCCACCAAACATGCCGAGTTGAAGAGGCAGGTGGATGAATTGTTACAGAAGAGATTCATTCGTGAAAGTTTGAGCTCATTCGTTGTGCCCGCGCATCTGACGACCAAGAAAGACGACGCATGACGTATGTGTATAGATAATAGAGTCATAAATAAGATTACGGTCAAGTATTGGTTTCCCATACCAATGCTTGATGGCATGCTTGACATGAGAGCCACCCTACTATCTTCTCAAAGATTGACCTCAAGAGTGGTTATCACTAGATTCGTATTCATCCGGGAGATGAATGGAAGATTGCCTTAAGAACGAAGGATGGGCTATACGAGTGGTTGGTTATGCCCTTCGGGTTAACCAATGCTTCGAGTACGTTTATTAGGATGATGACCCAGTGATGTGACCTTTCATGGGTAATTTCTTAATTGTGAACTTTGACGATATTCTCATCTATAGTACATCCCCTAGCCAACACCTCGAACACTTGAGGCAGGTCTGCAACACCTTCTGAGCAGAAAAGATCTATGCGAACTTTAATAAGTGTTTCTTCTTGACTTCTAGTGTTATCTTCTTGGAGTTCGTTATATTGTTAGTGGGTATGTTTGCAAACCTTGAAAAGTCAAGGCCATTGTCAATTAGCCTGAGCCGCATAGCATAAATAACGTGCGGAGCTTTTACGACTTAGCTACGCTTTATCGGCATTTCATACGTGGCTTTAGCTCTATTATGGCTCCTATTACAGATTGCATACGAAAAGGGCAGTTTCAATGGACTAAAGCCGCGGCGCGGGCTTTCTCAGGAATTAAGAAAAAGATAACGAAAGCACCTGTCATGAGTTTACCTAACTTTTCCAAGGGTTTTAAGGTAGCATGTGACATGTTAGGAATTTTCATAGGTGGAGTGTTAAGCTAAGAGGATATCCTACGACCTTTTTTTAACAAGAAGCTGAACGAGGGTAAACAATGTCACTCCACTTTTGACAAGGAGTTCTATGCGGTTGTGCAATCTTATGCCATTAGCGGCATTATTTGTTACTGTAAGAATTTGTCTTATTCTCTAATCATGAGGTCTTGAAATATTTAAATTTTCAGAAGAAATTGAGTCTTAGGCATGCCAAGTGAACACAATTTCTTCAAGAGTATACGTTTGTGTTTAAGTATAAGGTCAAAAAAGAGAATAAGGTTGCTGACGTGTTGAGCCGTCATGTTATGACGCCGAGGTCCATGAGTATTGAGGTTATAGGCTTTGAGAAACTCAAGAGTGAGTACTCAAGTTGTCCTGACTTTGGAGTAGCACATGCATCCTTGTCCAGTGATTAACCCTCGAGGAGTGCTGAGTTCGTTCTCGCAGATGGATATTTTTTTAGAAGAGACACGCTTTAGATACTTTGCGCATCCCTTTGCGATTTTTAGTTTGGAAATTTCATGTGAGAGGGATGTAGGTCACTTTGGTCGAGATAAAACTGTTTCCCTTGTAGTCGATCGTTTCTATTAGTCTAGCCTCCGGCGAGATGTGACCAAGATTGTAGGGCAGTGATGGACATGTCAACTAGCGAAGCAGAGTGAACAAAATATAGGATTATCCATTCCTTTGTCAGTTCCACATGCCCCGTAACAAGATGCAGTATGGACTTCATGCATGGGCTTTTTAATACTATTCGTAAGCACAATTCCACACTCGTGGTTATTGATTGATTTTTTAAAATGACCAATTTTCTACCTTGTTATAAGACTTCAGATGCCTCCCACATTGTAAAATTATTTTTTTAGGTTCATTAGTTATTTCTGGAAAACCGTTTGGCATCTATTGGGTACAAGACTTCAATTTTTATCGACATACCACCCTCAGTCTGATGGTTAAACGGAGGTAGTTAACCATAGCCTAGGGAATTTGTTAAGATGTCTGGTTGGAGACCATTACAGGACCTGTGACATTGTTCTTTCCACTGTCAAGTTTGCAATAGCTCTTTAGTGAACAGGTCCATAAGAACGAGCCCATTCGAGATTGTCTTAGGTCTTAGATTCAGAGCCCCTATAGATTTTATCCCCATGGCTATCGCTCAGCGTCCCTCAAAGTTAAGTGAGTTGTTTACTTAGCATATTCATGCATTGCATAGTGAGATCAGACGGATGATTAATTCAAGTAATGAAAATTAAAAGCTATCTGTTGACTCACATAGAAGATTTATAAAATTTCAGCTTGGAGATGATGTAATGGTTCGTATTAGGCCTGATCGGTTTTCACCTGGAACTATGGAGAAGTTGCATACCCGTAGCATAGGCCCACATAAAATTGTTAAAAGATTGGGTACTAATGCCTATGTTGTTGATAGCCTTTCTAGCATGGGCATTAGTTCCACATTCAATGTGGAAAATCTTATTCCCTATGGCGAACCATCACCTCTACCTACTAGTTCTCCTGCATCTTCTCAAACTTCCCCTAATATGAGCTCTAGTCGCATCCTGACCTTCCTATACCCATCTTACATTTTTTTTTTTTTCCATTTGCGTTAAGGAGAGAAGAGATAAATGAAATTTTAGATTTCGAGTTGGTTTCCACCCGTTCCAGGGGTTTCTAGAAATTTCTAGTCAAGTAGAGGAATAGGCCAGTTATAGACAATTCTTGGATTAAAGAGACCGAGCTACAATGCATCGTCCCAGATATGCTTATGAGATATAGGAATTCGATTTCATTAGTGGTGAATTCTTTCCACTTAGAGAGAATTGATGATGACATCAGTGGTACACCCTTTAGAGTGTACCAGAGGAGGAGACGTTGTCGACATAGCGTTGGAGCAAAGGATCTAATGTGGATGGACGTTGGGCCCGCTAGACCCATTTTCTAACAGATCATGAGACTCCACACATGTGTACAAATTTATCTAGAGGTCCATTATAAATGTGTGTGCTCAGGTTGATGATTAGAGGCAATTTCGATCGTAGATCCTAAACTGGATGACAATTGGACCATTAGTTTCTTTCGATTGGACCATCCAGCCGCTGGGTCAACCCGTTTCCTATTTTTCAATTTTTATTTGTTTTAGACATTACTTATTGATTATTAGACAGTTCAGATTTCATTTATTGTAGCACAACAAAGAAAAGAACCATCCCTCTTAAGTTCTTTCTTTTTCTCTTCTAAACCCTCTTTTTTTTTCTTTTTTTCTTACTTCTTCTTCTTTCTTCTCCTTTACCTCTTCAAACCTGACACCACACTACTCCCGAGGCCCATCCCACACGTGCAGCTAGCACCACCATCCGTACAGACCGTATGATCAATTCGTATGGTCGTATAGGTTTGACGCACGTTCGACTGTTATCATGCACCAAAATCTCCCTGTTTGCTTCTTCTTTTTTCCCTACATCAAAGAAAAAGAAAACATTTTCCTTCACCTGATTTGAAAATCTTCAACCTTGACCCTATTATTACTCTTCCAATCTAGCCCCACCAAGTTTTCAAGTTTGGCTCACTTTGCATATTTTGGTAGAACAGTGCTGGATAATTATTTGGGTTTGGTTTTATATACAATTTTGGACTAGTTTATACTAGATTAGGATATTTTCAGGTTCACTTTTATATTTTATTTGGACTTTTCATGCTATGGATATTGCTCTTGTTGAATCATCCTGGCTTCTCTTTGTTGAATTTTTTTACGTTTTATTGTGTTTGGTAGATATTTGGTTAATTTTATTGTTTAATTATTTAAATTCTAGTCTCACCTAAATAAAGTAATATGTCATTACATATCCTGCACCACCAATTTTTACGAGAACTTGTGAACACTTTTTAAGAACTCATCTCATGTGATACAAGCTTAAAATCTAAACCGTTTACGTGATGCAGCAGCCTAAGAAACTCCTACAGTCCAACTTTTACTTTGATCTAAAACTTTAGCGGACCATCTCGACAAAGAGAGATAAACCAAGAGAGGAAACTGTTTCCTTTTGCAGTAGCCTACAAGGTGTTTAGTAATGAACATAATAGACTGTGATGGATTATGGTGCTCCACTAAATGGCCAATGGAGTCAAAACTCTTACACTAACAACAGATCAGCGTAATCCGTTGCAATCTGACTTGGTGTAATTATCGCCTCTCCCTCAACATAACATCACAAAGCCAAGAACATAACATCCCTCAACATTCATTTCAATGTGGAGTGAATCATCGGATTTCTAACTTTAAAAATCAGAGGAGAGAGATGCCATTGAAATTACAGAAGGCAGGGCGGTGCCGCCCATTTGAACACTTGGCAGAGGACATGATAGATATGATAACTTATTTACCAATCGTACATTTTTTTCAAATAATTAAATCTGAGAATCTTAGGGAAAAAAATCTCAAAAAGAATGGAATATGAAAATTTCAAACTGGACAGTTCACTGGCTTAAATTACGAACTCCAAGCAGCATTTGCCCATGACTTTTGCTATCATACGAGAGAAATACTAATTCCCTACTCATTTCCAAGCGCGAAACACAAATGCCCTGTACGTGCTAATGTCACACGTGTGCGCAGATCTAGATCGTTCATTGGGCGTCACTCATGAATCATGGTGAGTGTCCATTCATCGATTGGACCATACATTTATGAACAAAGAACGAAGTATGATAACCAACGGTCCACATTCAAAGTGCATGTATTGCTTTCTCAACAAGTGGGGCAGCCAGATCTTTTGGCCAGTATACATCCACTAAGGGAACCACCCAATGAACGTCTTGGATCCCACACGCATAGCACATAGGCGAGCATGGCTCGTCTATAGCTGGTGCTTGAAGATGGCACACCCATATAAAGCATCCACCACCATTCCATTATCCATTTGAGTGATTTCCGGTGACGTGGCCCAATGGCGGAGGACCAAGAGTTTCGTGCAGGTGCATTGGTCCGATGGAGATCATGGACCGAAAGGAAACAACAGTACCAAGTGGGGCCCTGTACCGTTGTTGACGTGGCCCAATCAATATCAGCCACACATCAATCTCATCTTTTCTCCTCTCCTTTTTATTCAACTCCAACGAGTCTTCCACTAGCACTTGCAAGTTCATACACTTCCACTCTCCTTTTCTTTCTGGTACATTTGATTTTCTATTCCGGCATTTTGAGCTGCATCTCTCATAGTCATGGCCCTTGCCACATTCTCCTTTCCTAGCCAGTTGATTGGAGTTGCAGCTCCAAATCTCCAGAAGAGTACTCCTTTCTCTTCTCACTTGCTTGGAGGAGTAGATCTTCAACACCCATTTCACCATAAGCTCCCTAAGGTTTGGTATCCATCCATGTCTATCAATCTTCCTCTGTATATATGTATGTGTCTATATGTATCAATCTGCAATACCCATTTCAGCATAAGCTCCCTAAGGTTTGGTATCTATCAATTCCTATCAATTTACCTATGCATGTATGAATTACCCATTTGTTTTTGGTTTTTTGGTTTGATCCTAACTGTCACAAGAAGCTCAGATATACTGGTTGATTTCTCTGCAATGCGGTGTATAGGGGAAATCCCATGTGAGAATACAGATGCTAACCATGTTTTCAGATTGAAACTGATGTCTTGAATATGCATAAGCAGTTTGTATGATTGATTTCATTAAGTGGGCGTTTGGATGTCTACAATTTTTGAAGTGGTGCCACTTACAGGGAAGTGCTTCTCACCCCCAGCCCCATGAAGTTTCCTGGCAGTAATAAGTTTTTAAGTTGTGGCTTTCACCTGAAAGTGACGCTCAGCTGTAAGTCACTTGCAGGGAAGTGACTTCTCACCCTAGCCCCATGAAGTTTTCTAGCAGTTTTGCCTGTAAGTGACTTGTAGGTGAATTTCTCCCCCAAATACCACCTGTAAGTCACTTCTGACTTACAGAACTTCTGGGCATCCAAACGACCCCTAAGGCTGTGTTTGGATGCACGAGTGAATTGGATTGCGGATATCCGGTTTAGTATACAGTGTTGAATATTTATAAGCAGTTGTACAATAAGGCTGTGTTTGGATGTACAAGTGAAAGAATTGTGGGCATTCGGTTTAATCAATATAGGAGAAACCCTTTTGAAGAAAACATGTATTAACCATGTTTTTCAATTGAGAGTGCAGAGTTGAATATGTATAAGCGGTTGTATGATTGATTACAGTAAAGTAGACGTTTGGATGGAAAAATGAATTGGATTGCAAACATTATGTTTAATTGAAGAGGAAATGAGAAAAAAAGAAAGAAAGAAAGAAAGAAAAAGAAAAGAAGATGTTGTTTCCCAGTAGTCACAATAAGGAGGGAGCCCTCAAACAGCCGTTATATTCCTTTCAATTCCAGCTTACAAAATGACATAATTGCAATTTGCTACCAATTCGATTTTGCATCCAAATACACCCAAGCGGTGCAAATGGCTGTTTTTTTTTTGGTAATGATGTCTTGATATTGACTTTTGTCCCTCAAGTATTTTTCAAATTTTTTTTTTCGCTGATTAGTCTCATGGAATATTTTTTTTACTTGTCGTGTTATTTTGGCGGTATTCAAAATGATACATCTTTCATAATAAATTGATATCAAGAAAAACCCACGTTGACCTTTTAGTTTTAAGTTGTTTTCAAGCTTCAAATCTTGACAAAACCAGTAAAAGAGATGGGGATGTTTTGTTCTGATTTACAGGGAAGAAAAAGGCCATGTGTTTGTGCATCCCTATCAGAAAGAGAAGAATATTATTCACAAAGACCGCCTACTCCGCTCTTGGACACCATCAACTATCCCATTCACATGAAAAATCTCTCTATGAATGTGGGTATCTTTAATTGATGATATTTTGATGGGTTTGATTGTTTGAACTTTTCTTCAGCTAAAAACTGAAGCAATCTAATATATCAAAATCATCTGTTCCTTCTTTTTTCCTTCTATGTAGGAGCTGAAACAGCTTGCGGATGAGCTACGCTCAGATGTAATCTTCAATGTTTCTAAGACGGGAGGCCACCTTGGTTCAAGCCTTGGTGTGGTCGAGCTAACAGTGGCCCTCCATTATGTCTTCAATGCTCCACAAGATAAGATACTGTGGGACGTTGGTCATCAGGTACCCCTCTTTCCTTCCCACTTCCTGCGCATGCCAAACCTTCTCTACTGTGCAGGTGGCACTTGTGTATGGTGATAGGAACCATCATTTCAGTGGGCCATGTTGCTTGGTCCATATACCAAAAAACACTACAATTGAATTTGTAGCCATCTGAAGCAATGACCTAAAAATGTATGGTTAGCTCAAAAATTGAACAATGGTCCCCATTCAATGGACAGAACTTGTGAAATAATCAGATGGTAGGAGTTGTGCAAACTCTGTTGTTTTTAATACGTCTTCTATGTTGCCTCACCAGATCAACTGTCCTGATCACCTATAAATGTTTCCACGTGTACAGTGGGAACTACACATCATCAAACTTCTATAAAGCTGTGAACTGTAATAGCATTCCCCTCATATAGAATGAGTATGATTACTACCAACAATGCATCAAGAGGCTATGATTTCTTCCAAAAAAGAATTCCATTCCTCGATTTTTCTCATTTCAATTTACCAATAAACAGGAAGGAGATTGTGAAGATCACTAACAATGTATTGGTTTTGCAGGCTTACCCACATAAAATCCTGACGGGAAGAAGAGATAAGATGCCAACGATGAGACAGACAAATGGATTATCCGGATTCACCAAACGCTCCGAGAGTGAATATGATTCCTTTGGCACTGGTCATAGTTCTACCAGTATCTCAGCAGCCTTGGGTACCCTTCTATTCGACTCTGTCTAGCTTCTTGCTTACAGTTCCACTCTTTTGTTCATCGTGAAAATGAAATTCCGTCAAGAGGAAGAATACCAAGGACTTCATACATGCACCAGAGTTTTTATTTTTCTGAATTTTTGTTGCTTGTCCATGTATAAACCTCAAAGCTGCAGATAACAGAAGTGCTTCAACAGTTCTCACTTCTTTTTACCAGAAGTTTACTTGAATCTGAGCATTGAATCAGATCTACTAGCCTGCTTGGTTTCTTTCTATAGGAAGTGAATTAGCTACATTTGGATGCAAAAGTAAATTGAATGGTGAAAAGTCAGTTCCAGTAAATAGGAAATAATCATGTTTTGTAGCGATGTTTCCGAGTATTCACAACAATGAAGTAGCCTCTCAAATTGTCGTTCCGTTCCTTTCATGTCCAACTCAACAGAAACACGATTGCAATTGGAGCCATGTCACTTTGATATCAATACCAAGGAATCAAATTACGATTTGGCTATTTCTACTTCATTGAAATAATTATTGAGCTTCAAATTTTCATTTGGGTGCATACACGAACTGAATTTTGAAGATTCAGGTTTTTTTTTTTTTTGAAAGAGAAGATCTAGTTTAAGTCAGAGGCAATTTCAAAATAATTACTGATGTTTTGGTAGTGGGAAGTTATTTGATACTCTGGCAGAGTATGATGCTTGATAATCAGGCAGTCAGAAACATTACACGTGGCCAATGTTGTCAAAATCATTATCGTATCGCAAATTGTAGAAGGGGTTGAATTGTATCGAATCGCAAATTGTAAAAGGGGTTGAATTGTATCGAATCAATCGCAAATCGTAAATCGTAAGATTTTTCTAATTTTAAAAATATACATATAAAAAAACTAGCGAAAAAAATATAAGTAAATCAGAAAAGATTAAAAACTCATTAATCATCCATTTCCCATCAACATGTACCAGAAAAGTAATACATATCATGATATTATCAATTGAGAAAACGTATATGCTATACATATGATATTAAAGGATTCTTGTCTTTTTTCTTTGTTTTCTTTTGAAAAAAATTACCTTAAAAAACATACAAGAGTCCTTTAATAATTTTGTTCTTTTGTACCTTTCTTAAGTGTAGAATTATGTTAGAAAAAATGGCATTTGATTCCATTGTGAATAGTATCTTGATTTCTTTGTTTTGGGTATTTGAATATCAAAATTCCCATATCTCCTCTTGCCTCTCTCTCTCTCTCTCTCTCTCTCTCTCTCTCTCAAAAGAAAGAAACATGAGGATATATTTAATAGGGAAGGCCTTTTTCATGTTTTATGAGTAAAAGGGTACAAAGAAAGAAGAAAAAATTGAATAAAAATTGATTTTTAAGTAATTTTTGGGCCCATTTATGTAATCTACGATTATCGTATGATTCGTATGATTATTGTACGATTATTTGGGATAATCACTCTGGGTTTACGATTCAAATCGTACACCCATAGGATATGATATGAATCCTACAATTCATATTGTGAATCATACAATTCTGATAACACTGCATGTGGCACACATTAACTCAAAATTAAATCGACTGAATTACCGAACCTGCTGTGTTGCTCAGTCACAGTGCCAAAATCAGATTGGTTGAACAATTCTAGCCTTTGAGCCGTGGACACCTGTTTCTTGAAATAGGACCATATGGAATTTTTCATTTTTTAATTGTTCAATAAATGTCCACCGATCCAATAGTTAGATAATCAAATAAGCTTAATTTTTGGTTCATGACATGTCTAAAATGAGACCCATAATTTGGACAGTTTAATTTGAATTACTTGCATGCCACTTAATGCAATTTCTAAGCGCCATCCATCACCCTCAGCTAGAGTATCCAAGTTTCTCTTCAGTAGTATTGGTAGTGTGGAATCCTCAAACTTGCGATTAAAGTCCCTTTGGGTCTGAGTTGAAAGCAAACTAATTACAATCTGGAAGCCAGACATACAAGAGGAATTGAGTGGGTGGAAATCATAATCTGGTTACTGCCACTTTATCAGACTAGTTATTGCAATAAAAACCTCTAGTGCTTCCAAACACACCCGCAATCTTTTAGCACTTGGACCTGCATATACAGTTCCAAAATTTCAAATTTCCCTTTTGCTAACTTTGGGATGTTTTTGGTGGAACAGGGATGGCGGTGGGTAGAGATCTCAAGGGCCGGAAGAACGGTGTTGTTGCTGTGATAGGTGATGGTGCTATGACTGCTGGGCAAGCATACGAAGCCATGAACAATGCTGGGTATCTTGATTCAGACATGATTGTTATCCTTAATGACAACAAGCAAGTTTCCTTACCAACCGCAAATCTTGACTGGGCCCATACCACCTGTTGGAGCTTTGAGCAGTGCTCTCAGTAGGCTGCAATCTAGCAGGCCTCTCCGAGAACTAAGGGAGGTCGCCAAGGTCAGTTCTGCACCAAAATACGTGATTGTAGAACATTTAGAAAAGATTTTTATACTAAAAACTGTTATATGGTGTGTTTGGATGCTCAAGTGAATCAAATTGTAGTAATGGAATTCAATGAAGTGGAAATGATAAAAGTGGGATGGACTAACTAATCACAATCCCATGTTTTTCAAGTTGCACTTCAAGCAATCATAAAGGGTCATTTGGCAAAATGGAATTTGTAACTAGCTAAATAAAAAATTGCCAGGAGTTCTTCAGAAACTGGTTCTGTTGGTCATGCATGGCAACTGAGAATGTAATTCTGTGTAATCTGGAAACCATGTTAGGGTACTTGAAATTCATTCCCTTGGAAGTTCCATCTATAACAAACTAAAAAATATGACCAGCGGGAGGGAACTCATTCCCTTTGGAATTTGCAAGCTACTCTTTGGCCAGGAATTAAGAAAATGGCCTTTTGCTGGAATTGGAATTCCTACCACAATCCATTTCTTACATTCCAGCTTGTGGGATGCAAGAATTTGCCCATCCGAAGGATTTGATTTCCAGCAGTGTACTTTTCCAGGTTGCCAGAGGACCCCTAATAAGGGATTGCCGACTCGCCTGAATTGTATCTGACTCATCCAAGTTGATGTGAACTCAGTCGGGACTGGTATGGGTGAGTATCATGAGTCGCCCCTGACTTGGGCAATTCCTGACTCGAACCCGAATGAGTTGGGATGAGTCGCCCAGTCAGAAAACCACACCCCTAATGGTAATTTTCGGGGCTCGTTCATCTATATGAATGGAGTGGTGCTAACCTTGACTGTTCCCCTTTTCACCTTTCATGATAGATTGGCTAATATAAGGAAAAACGAAAAAAAGGAATTTGATTGAAATGCTTTTTTATTGACCAATTAGAATTGCCTCCCTAGACCTGTAATTGTCTGAAAAGGTCCAATATACATACATTATTGAACCTGAAGAGTAACAGTCGAGAAATCTTATGAGAATCGAACATTTTTGCATAGAGGATGGAAAACAGATGTTTGCCATTCTATGGAAGCATTTCACAATTGATTTACCTAAGAATGAGTTTGAAATCCATTGGATTTATTTCATCTTTTTATAAAAAGAAAGAAAATCATAAGGTTTTGAATCTTTAGCACGATCTGTATATTTGGAATGGATTCATAATTGAAATTTAAGATATGTATATAGGAAGGATTTGCTTTGAAGCGATTATCCCTAGATACATACGTCATGGTATTTTACAGTTAAATCAATATGAAAAAGACCTAAATTTAGAGATTTCTCAATAGGTAGTGCTTCTCCAATACATAATCAAAGAGGCAACTCATTTCAATTGAAACCATAGATTAATTGACAAAATGGAACTATAACATACATTATGAACAGCCAAAACGAAAACTAGGTCTATCTCTTTTACGTATCCTTTTTTTTTTTCCTTCTCATTTTTTGGTTGTTGTTTTTGTGTCCTTTGTTTGTAGTTTCTTTGTTCCGCTGTTGCTGGCTCTTAGGTTTAGTTTCCCTTTAGTTTTTGTTTTTTCTTCTTGTTTTGCTTTCGTTGCTCTTGTTCTGGTTCTGCCTTTTGGCTTTCAATAAAATCATTACCTTTCAAAAAAAAAAAAAAATCTTACCAATATTCAGTGTTCCATCTTAGCTAACAATGTCTTAAGAACAATTCAATGTGTTTGGAACTTCTACAGGGAGTTACGAAACAGATTGGCGGGTCGATGCATAAACTAGCAGCAAAAGTCGACGAGTATGCTCGTGGAATGATCAGTGGGTCTGGTTCAACCCTGTTCGAAGAGCTTGGCCTCTACTATATTGGCCCAGTCGATGGCCACAACATGGATGATCTCATCACCATTCTTAGAGAGGTAAAGAGCACCAACACAACGGGTCCCGTCCTCATCCACGTTGTGACTGAGAAAGGCCGGGGCTATCCATATGCAGAAAGGGCGGCCGACAAGTATCATGGTAAACACAGAACTAACAATTTTCGATGAAACATACAACATCATATTAAGAATTTGTTTGGCCTGATAAACTGAACCTGTCATCTCATCTGAATGGCGATGGATGGGAGATCCTAATCACATGATTAGGCCCATGTTAATTGTCGCCATTGTTTCTGACTGTCCATTTCCTTGGGCAGCCGGGTTCATCTGATAGGGAAGATACTAGGCCTGCATTGCCCATATAATGACGGGTTCCACCACTATATGGAAGGTGGGCTCCACCTGTAAACTTCAGAATGCTTTTTTCAGTACAACATATAATGAATCATACTTCCGATGCATTTTTCGTCTGGATGAAGAGAATTGCTCCATAGACTCCTACAGGTGAACTTGAGCAGATAATCATCAAATGGGTTTTTCTGCACTTTGTTCGCAGGTGTCGCCAAGTTCAATCCAGCAACTGGAAAGCAATTCAAAAGCAGCACTCCGACTCAGTCCTACACCACCTATTTTGCAGAGGCGTTGATAGCTGAAGCGGAGGAGGATAAAGACATTGTTGCGATCCATGCAGCAATGGGAGGAGGAACTGGCATGAATCTCTTTCTTCGTCGCTTTCCAACACGTTGCTTCGATGTTGGGATCGCAGAGCAGCATGCAGTCACATTCGCTGCTGGCCTAGCCTGCGAAGGTTTAAAGCCCTTCTGCGCTATCTACTCATCATTCTTGCAGCGGGCATATGATCAGGCAAGTCACAGCTTCACCACTACCGTTCATGCAATAACCAGATCGTTCATCAGCCCGGTCTCTTCCTGGACATGTTTGCCCATCAGAAAATTGGATGGTTAGAAATGAACAGCTAAGGGTCTACATCAAATGGACACATGTCACCACCTGTGAATTGATGGGCCTGATTTGTGTGCAAAGTCATGTTCATGTTGGGCCCCATGTGATGAATGGACTAGGTGTTGCCGAGAATCTCCTCATCAATCTGCATTCAAGCAAATATCCTTAACATCAATCCATTTTATCAAACATACATATTGCAATTTGGCTTTGTTATGTCCAGCTCATGGTTTCAATATTCAGATGAGTCCGATACGACTTGTTCAAGCGACTCAGATTCAGTACTACCAGATCTGGCTTGATACCTCGAGTCATCCCCCTGTCACCCCTGGTCTTGGGGCAAATCGGAACTCAACTCGAGACTGAACGAGTCAATCTGAGTTGCCGAGTCTAAAAACTATTGTGCAGCTAATTTGCTACTGACTTTAATTACAGTTGTGGGAGATATCATGATCAGCTGATTTAACAATTCTTATTTTTATTGCAGGTGATCCATGACGTTGATCTACAGAAACTGCCAGTGAGGTTTGCTTTGGACAGAGCAGGATTGGTAGGAGCTGATGGACCCACACATTCTGGCTCATTTGACGTCACATACATGGCATGCCTACCAAACATGGTGGTCATGGCCCCTTCAGACGAGGCAGAGCTTTTTCACATGGTCGCCACTGCTGCAGCCATCAATGATCGGCCCAGCTGTTTCCGGTATCCGAGAGGGAATGGTATCGGCATTCCACTGCCTCCAGGGAACAAGGGTATCCCGCTGGAGGTAAAAACACCGCTGAGAAATGTTCTGTCCGAATCCAATTCTCTCCGTTTGTGCGAGATCTAGGACACTCATCTGGTGGGCCTCAGGGGTCTATGAGGTGGTCTGGAATAAGGCTAGCCAGTTGTTAGGCGGGCCATGCCGGCACCAAAAATCAGTGGTTAAGAAAGTTGATTAACCACACTTTTGGTGAATGTGAAGCACCTGATGATCAGACGCTAGATGGGTGGGGAGGGTAGGATTTGGATGTCTACTATTATAAGTAGTCCATAGAAGCAATCTTCTCTGATTGAGATCACATTCGGGCATGCTAGCATTCGTATATCATTGCTGATTTTTTTTCTTCTTTTTCTCGACAGGTTGGAAAAGGTCGGATTTTGGTTGAGGGGGAGAGAGTAGCGCTTTTGGGCTATGGAACAGCAGTTCAAAGCTGCTTGGCTGCAGCTTCTCTAGTTAAACAGCATGGTTTGCAGATAACAGTTGCAGATGCACGCTTCTGCAAACCATTGGATCATGCTCTTGTCCGGAGTCTAGCTAAATCACATGAGGTCCTGATCACTGTTGAAGAAGGATCAATAGGAGGTTTTGGATCTCATGTTGCTCAGTTCATGGCCCTCGATGGCCTTCTTGATGGCACTACAAAGGTACGACTATATATGATAGCATCTCATTACTAGTTTGCTAATTCGGCGAGCACATGCTCGGAGTGCAGGTGTTCTCGCCCACTCATCAGGCCGGCCACAAAGAAAGGCAGCTAAGAAAACTAGGCCATCCGTTTGTTTTGTATATTGGCCTGCTTGATGAGCAGATCTGCCTTTTTTTTTTTGGCCCAGTGCATGCATCTACAAAGTGAGGCTGTCCTTATGGACAGCTCAGATAATCTGCTATGACACTGGGCCATGCATTCACGTTGAATTAGCAAACCTTGTCC
Source organism: Liriodendron chinense (assembly GCA_003013855.2). Taxonomy (NCBI): domain Eukaryota; kingdom Viridiplantae; phylum Streptophyta; class Magnoliopsida; order Magnoliales; family Magnoliaceae; genus Liriodendron; species Liriodendron chinense. Next base: position 587,930 of record ML058393.1, on the reverse strand, counting down.
GTCCACTTCAATGACATATTATAGAATCCAGAACATAGCTAATGGAATACTTTGTGGGATGAAAACTCCTGTGCAGTGGCGTCCGTTGGTTCTTCCAGATAGGTACATTGACCATGGATCACCAGCCGATCAGATGGCCGAAGCCGGCTTGACACCATCTCACATCGCAGCGACCGTATTCAATGTCCTCGGACAAACCAGAGAGGCTCTTAAGATCATGTCATAGAGGTGTAGATAAGAAGGAAAATGGACCATTTTCCTCCACAATGTAAAGATATTCAGAATAAGTAAGACATGGAGAAGCAGTCTTCCTCAACAGATTCATTTCGTAAATATCAGTCTGTATTCTGTAACAAGTAATGGAAAGTATTAAGGTATATATTGAGGCATTGCCCATCCCATGATAGGACTGCAGGATGAACGGCTTAGATTACAGAAATGTGCGCACCACCTACATCAATATTGGGTCAGTCTGTCTCTTTAGACCCGCTATGACATAGTACATTGTAAAACCAGGAGCAATGCATAAATTCAAACTGTCCAAACTCCCAAAATTGCAGAAGAATGATAATCATATAACAGAAGCTGTTGAAACATGAAAGGGCATTTGAATATTCCAGCTATGGCTGATGAATCCACATCATAGAATCCATTGAATATTAATCGCTCCCGCCATTGAAGATTTTATAAACACTACAACATTTCCAAAAAACCCAATAATCTAATATCCAGACTGATTGATGCAATCCATAAAATGACTTCTATGGGAACTGTTGCTGCATGCTGCTGATCCAAATCATGTATGGTGGCAAAAGGCGACGAACATCTGGACTCCTGAGCAATCTCTTTCAAATTGTACCTGCATTAATCAAATTAGACCCACATGAGAAATCATATAGTTCGCCAAATGAACGCATGATGGAATTGACCAGTGGTTCAATCAGGACATTGGCATTGACATCTAAATACCTGGTGAACAAGAGTAGAAAATGAAAAATCAGATGTGTGCTTTTACAAATGGGAGATGATTTGTCTGGTCTAGGTGGTTTTTCAGTGCCCTCATTATCGCTGGACTTTAAATGTTCTTTAGTAGCTCGGATTTGGTCTTAATTTTCAAATCTTTCCTTACACATGAAATGCATATAATTAGAATTAATTAGCTTAATGTATACAATAAAATTAATGCTAAGTAGCGAATAAATATGCAATATTTAGGTTTCAATAATATTTAGGTCTCAACGTACCTCAACTAGATTTTTGCTAGTCCTCAAGTAAATCATGTGAAAATATTTCTCAAAACCAAGATCAAAATTCTTTTTAAAAGAGTAAATTCTATAAACTCGTACAATTCTTCAATTCATCAAAACAATAGAATTCCAAGGCTCAAAGTTCTGAAAATCATATCCACTTAGATTCTAGCACTTAGCAAATAACCTAAGTAAATTCAAAATATTAATCAATCCGTAGAAACATTCCAAACATTGAGTTTCATGGTGCACGGTGAAATCTAACTCAATATAACCTGAGGTTCAGTTTTCTACATTCATTTTAACATTGACATTTACTAAGAATCGTCAGATCAACCAAGTCACTGATTTTGAACCTTGCTAGTGTTCAATAACTATTCTCCAGCTTTTGATTTTTTCATCGACGACTTTCACACTATTTCCATTCCTTTTATATTAATAGGTAGCCCTTTTCGATGCCACTGTTTGTTTAGTTGATTTTTTATTCAAACATTCTTTTCTTTTCTCATATCTTTTTTTTTTTTTTTTCCCTTTCAATTCTTCAGTTCTTCATAATCATACTTTTTTTTTTTCTCTTTTCTTTTTGTTTTCAATACTTTTCTAGGAATAAAGTAGACAAGGATCTTTAGACTTTGTTCCTAGCACTCTCAATAATCATCAAGTCAACACTACAGTATCAAACTTTGATTCTAAAAGTATAAGTTAGATGTGAATTGTGAAAATTCATGACTCAATCAATGTTTAAACTTTCTAACAAAGAATTAATAAAGCAAACTCAATTATGAAATTCATTAAACAACTAGATTCTAGACTTCAACAATTCTCATCACTAAAGTGCCTTTTCATTCTAAAATTCAAAATTCTTTCAAATCATTCAAATTCACAGAATTTAACTTCTATTTTTTTTTTTCAAAATTAGCCCAAAAAGATAAATAATTTGAAGAAATTTCATCGAAATTCCTACCCCCAACCTAAATAAAACATTGTCCTCAATGTTTAAAAAGATAAAACAATGAGCATAAACACGAGAACAATAAATAATATAATGAGGAGTGGGTGAAAGAGTACTTGAGAGGGTGAATACGAAAATCCAAAATTCTATAAGTCGGTAAGAAAGAAAACTCTTAATATTAATTAAGGAAACTAATCCTAAGAAGGCAAGTAAACTAGGATAGCAGGAAATCCTAAACTAAATCACCTAGAGACATAAGTTCTTCAACTTGCAAATATCTCAACAAATTTCTCACTAAAATCCTTAAGAAGATCATCCAAAGGTCCGTATTGCAATAGGCTTGGATATCCTGGAGCATTGTCGTCCAAAGAAATCTGTAAACCTTAGCAAAAAATCTTCTTTTATTGTCTTGAGGTGTTCAAAGAGTGTAAAATTCACCTGTGAATTTTTTTTTTCCATTACTAGTGTACCATGGTGAATCATAAACTACAATTATTTGAAAATATGAAAACATATCTTTAATTAATGGTCTCAACAAAATTGAAGTTTTAAGATTCAATTCTATTTTCAGCTCCTCCACACAGGATGGTAAAAATTCAAATTCAGTGAAGGGAAACATTTCAAAACGAATTTCATCCCAGTTAGTATGAGGCACTGGGGGAGTATCTCACAAGGCATTCACTATATCCCTAATCATAAGATCATTTGAATATTCAAATACTCCTAAATACACCTAATTATTTCACCAAATACTTCGAATTAGTCCAATTGACAGCTAGTTGAAGGAAAATTTTGAAAAAAAATATGGAGAACATGAAGAACTAATGGATATTGAAGAGCGGGAGACTAGTGTTTGAGTCTCCTTACCGGTGTGGGTGGATGATGCAAGTGCATCTCCACATTGGGGTGGGGTGGCCCACGAGGTGGGGTCTGTGTGATGTAGAATAGCCACGAGGTGGGGTCTGTGTGATTAGAATGACCACGGGGTGGGTCCCACTATGGGATCTGTGAGATGCGGGGTAGCCCAAGGGGAGATCTTGGGATTGGTTTGCCTGGGAGGGCCTGGATAAAGGGATATTCTGGTGCTTCCCCAACAGCTCTGGAGCTTTTGGTGGACTGGCCGGTACTCCTTACATCAAGTGGTATCAAAGCGGGAGACCAGTGTTCGAATCTCCTTACCAGTGTGGGTGGATGATGCAGGTGCATCTCCACACTGGGGTGGGGTGGCCCACGAGGTGATGCAGAATGTCCACGGGGTGGGGTCAGAAATCAGGGAGGGCTAACCCCTACCCTTTCACAAATCTCTTGAAACAGAGGGCCATACTAGTGGTCGAGAGGACTTTGGATTCTGGTCCGATCTCCAATTTGTCCGTCTCGATAGGGGACACCAACAATTTAATCAAGGCTTTGTGTTGAGTAGGCTCTAGCATGCCTGCGCAATCATACACACACACGAAAATCCAATCCAGGCCCTTGATCACACGAGTAGCCTAGTTTGATTGAATTCATCGCAACACATGTACCACATTTATGGTTTACTTTTTTTTTTTTTTTTTTTTTTGTGTGTGTGTTTTAAGCCAGTTTAAGTCAGACCATCTAGTTTAACCCATTCTTAAGCTATATGTGCAAGTCGGGTTAGGTGGGGTCAACCCAAGCATAACCCATTTACTTAACGGATCACTTTTTATTATATGAGTTTGGACCCACTGCCTATTTAGCTTATGCCAAACCTGCTTCAAAAGTTGATGGACCTAATGGACCTACGAGCCAACCCAACCCATTGCTAACGCTAGTGTGAATGGAACTATGTCCCTCTCATGCCTGAACGTTGTTGGGGTTGAGCATAGAGGAAATTAGAGTTAGGTTCAGTTGAGCACCTTAGGTTGGGGCTCAAGTTAGGTCGAGTTGTAGGTTAGGTCCTCTCAAGGTCAAGTCGGGCTCAGGTTAACCCTCAACCCGACTTGACCACTCGAGTGGAGCCCCTAATTAGGTTATATAAAGTAATCTTAATTACTACTCATGGATTAAAGATCTTAATCTCAAATGGAATCGTTTTCAAGATCCAATTCCAAGTGCTCTTGGCAAGCTTTGCAACTTGCGTACTTTTGATTTCTCAGGCAACTTAAACTGGGGAGAGAACTGGATTTGTAGGATGTTTATCTGGGTGCATTCAGGAAAGTTTGAAGACACTGAATTTTGCATGGAATGGACTTAGTGGGTATTTTCCTAATTGGTTGTTTCATCATAAAATCTTAAAACTCTTGATCTCAGTCACAACAACTTGAATGGGTCTTTGCCCCAGACTCTTGGAGAACTTTCAGAGCTAATCAAATTTAGGATATCTTCTTAGTTCTTAATGTTAGTTCTAATTGGTTTCCTCCTCACCGCAAATCTATCAAAATGAGGTCCTGTCGAGTGGGTCCCCTGTTTCCTGCATGGCTTCATGAGCAAAGAGACATTCTGGAACTTGACCTATCCAATGCGCAAATTTCAGATTCCATAACAATCTATTTTTGGAACTTGTCTTCTCAAATCTCATACTTGAATCTTTCTCACAACCAAATCAATGACGAGATATGGCATATTGTCAAGCTTAACCTCTGAAACTTCCTCTTACACTTTAGTCCAATCGATGGAAACTATTATCGGTTTCCATATAACTCATCCTTGTCTGGTAAGATAAACCCTTCTTTGGTTGAGTTGAATCATTTGAGCTACTTGGAGCTACGCTGGAATGATTTAATTTGAATTAAAATCCATCAAGAAATTCATTGGTTCATTCAAGAAACTTACATACCTTAACCTCTCAAATGCCTTCTTTGGTGGAATGATTCTTCATCATCTCAGTAATCTCTCTAACCTGGTTTACCTCGATCTTTATTGGTGTAGTTTTGAAGTTGATAACTGTTGGGGTCCCAAAAGTCAGTACCCTCTAAAACAAATCAACTGGGCACGTGCTTCGAGGAAATCCCACAAAACACCATCCGATGTACCAAAATATCCAGATTTGCAAAGGATCCAGTACTTAGCCATTTTTTCCGGTGGGCCCCACGAATCACCGTGATCAAAACCGTCCAGAATCAAGCAGACACCTTCTTTATGAATTATGATAAGCAGTGCATGACGATTCGCCAAGAAGCGGGCCTCGCAAGCCATTCGTTTCGCAAAGCCCAATTTTGCAAAACACGAGTACGTCAAGCGCACCCATTTATTCAGCCCAACGCACCCTTAAAATCATGAAAATTCAAAAAGCATTTCGAGATGTATTTCAGCTCTGACGCATCCGAAAAATAGCTTGACGCATCCGAAAAATACCTTCGACGCGTCCATAAATTCAGAAAATATGAAACTGCAATTTCAGGGTGCATTGGACCTTGACGCATCCAAAAATCATCCAGCGCGTCCATAAAATAGCTCGACGTACCCATAAAATCACCAAGAACCAGAATAGCATTTTTTGGATGCATTGGACTCCAACGCACCCAAAAAATAGCTCGACGCACCCATAAAATCAGCACTTTTCAAAATATCATTTTGGGGTGCGTCGGAGCTCCCACGCGCCCATTTGGGGGTGCGTCAAAGAATTTTTGGGATGCGCCATACGTGGCAACCCCTCATTGGTCGCTATCCGGTATTTTCGGGTATAAATACCCCCTCCCATTGTTCATTTGGACAGATTAACAGATTGAGAGAGAGAGAGAGAGAGAGAGAGAGAGAGAGCCATTATCCCTTGAGTATTTGGGATTTACCGCCGGAAACCCTTGCCGGAATCCTTTTCCGACCGCCAGAAAACTTTCCCGATCACCGGAATCCCTTTCCGATCATCCGCCGGAAGATCACTCCGACCAATACCACCGCAGGTCCGGATTATAAAAGTCATAAGTGTGGGCGCGCACCCGAAAATAGCTCGACGCACCCGAAAATTCAACATAATTCGGACTTGTATTTTCAGGGTGCATTGGACTCCCGTGCACCCGAAAATAGCTCGACGCACCCGAAAATTCAACATAATTCGGACTTGTATTTTCAGGGTGCATTGGACTCCCGCGCACCCGAAAATAGCTCGATGCACCCGAAAATTCAATATAATTCGGACTTGTATTTTCAAGGTACATTGGACTCCCAAGCACTTGAAAGTAGCTCGACGCACCCGAAAATTCAACATAATTCGGACTTGTATTTTCAGGGTGCATTGGCCCCCAACGCACCCTAAAATTGTCCCACGCATCCGTAAATTCGACAAAAATCAGGCATTTAATTTAAAGGTGCGTTGGAGCCAACGCACCCATAAATTAAGTCCCACGCACCCAAAAAATCAGCCAATTCTAGAACATGTTCATGGGTGCACCAGACTCAATTTTAAGTGTTTTCAAGTGCCGCTTGAGCCTATTTTGGGTATTTCGAGCGTTTCGGACACAATGGAATGATCAAATGGATGTTCTGGGCTCTCTAACAATGAGCAAAACTGCGTATCTTCGAGGTTCGAGCCGGTTCAACGCATTGAATGAAATGACTTCTCGAAAAGGAGTTGCCAGCATCTAGAACTATGCAAATATGTCATCATTCATATCTATTTTAAAGATGTGATCCGATTTGGGTTGAAAACTAGACAAACGGGATTATGGTTATCACGATAAACCATACCAAAGAGTTTCAATTCACTACAAAACAATTGCTATGAACTGCTACAACACAACAGTCGATGCCCTACCCATTCAAACGGCATCCGTCGGTTGGGGTACGCAGGTATACACAACTGTAGAGTGGACTTCCCGAGTTCACCTATCCATACATTGACAGGAGCGGGCCCAGAGTCGTCCTTCCTAGTCATAAACCCTGATAGTCTCAGCCCGGATCTGCGGCCAAAACATGGGACATAGACATCTGACTAATACAAAGATGGTTCAGTCCATAAACAAAACAAATACAGGTCTCTACGACCACAAACTCTAAGACCATAGTCCCTGCTGACTAGTCTTTTGCCTCTTAATCAAGGGTCATCGATCATTCGATGTAATTAAGGGCTCGTGCCAGATCACGGCCTGGAATGTACAAGATCTCAGGATTTCTGGAATAAAATTCGTCTTGCGATATCTCTTCTTGTGTACATTTGTGAATGCTTGTGATTGTCTATGAATGTTTCCATTACTCAGAACCCCAGAGCAACAATACACACATTTCAGGAAAATGTCCTTGGAGTTCATTTTCCAGGTTCTAACAAACTGGCGACTCCGTTGGGGATCGAACCCAGAATCTCTGGTTAGCTCTGAGTATAGAAATGCTCTAAGATCAATCATTCACAGACGCGAATGTGTACACATGAGATTTATCACGAGGCATAATGTTTCGGTGTCCTCGGGCGCCAAACTAGCGACTCTCAACGGGAACGTTCTTCCCTTCATCTTTAAGGCAATAGACGGTAAAGTAAAAGGTTTTCAAACCCATGAACCCCCACAACTACGCGTATTTGTCTTCTTCTTGCCTATTCCTATCAGTTTATTCACTGCGATCGATGGGTTCACGCTCCCGACCTCGTTTATGAGCTGTTCTAATGATTTCCTAACACCGCAGAATTAGCAAGATAGTAACACAGACGGAAGAAATGGCATGCTCCATGACAAGTTTATGCACCTTCCTTGCTGCCGGAGGCTTCAGTTTCCCCCGTTTCACCGCAATTGCAAGACCAAGCTTAGAGTGGCAGTTGGTTGAGACCCGAAGGCAGAAGAAGGAACAGAAGAAAGCTGCCATCGTAGCAGCATATGGGAAGGCGAACGTTGCAAGACCTCGCCCTGTGATCAGGAAACGGTGGCAGCCGAAGCAGGGGCAGAAGATCCCTATCGATGGCCAGGTCATAGCAGCCAAACCCGCAGTACCTGAAATGACAGCCGAGCAGTTTCCGCCGTTGTCCAAGGTCGCCCGCGCCTTTGGGAAACATATCAGGCCCGCACATGTAAAGAAAGCCGAGCCTATGACAACCCTTGAACCGAAGCAGAGATCAGCTCAGAAAATCCCGTTAGCACAAGTGGTGATGGTCCAGGTGGCCGAAGGAGAAGAAGAAGGACCTTATGAGGTCGAAGAATTGCCTCAATTCCAAGATCAGATCGACAGATTGGTCGAGGCTAACTGCGAGACGAACGATCGGATAAGGGCCATTCAAGAAGCCTTGACCACCTTGATAGCGCAGAATGCCATTAGAAGTATTGCGCCGCTCACCCGTCAGTCGGCAGAAGAAACCCAAGGGGCAGCGGAAGGTCCGGCTGAGCCTGAACCACCCGTCCAACTCAGGGTCACAACAATAGAGTGCGCACCACTTTCCGCATCTCACGTATCGCGAGAAGAGTTATCCCAGACGATAGCCCACATGATGCAGCAAGAAAAAGAGAAAGAGAAGAGAGGCAGCTATAAATATCGGGTCCCATACCCGTCAGAGGTGGAAGAGTTACCGTTCCCAGCCAATTTCAGATGCCCCGACTTTGGAAAATTCGACGGTAGAGGATCGCCAGAAGAGCACATCACCCACTTCTTGACTACGTTAGGAAATTGGTCCGCGGTCTCGCAGTATTGCATGCGGTTATTCGGATCTACCCTGACAGGGAAGGCCTTTCAATGGTACATGTCGCTACCGGCCGGCTCTATAAGGACATGAGAGCAAACGCAGGACGCTTTCATCTTAAAATTCTTTGTGACCGAGAGGTAGATCTCGTTAATAGACCTAGCATTGGTCAGACAGAGGAATGGTGAACCAGTCGAGAAATTCATCGACTGATGGGGAACTACCGCGGCTCAATGCGGTAAATTACCCAATGAAGGCGAGCAGATGAAGATGTGCCAAGGGCTCTAGACCCTATGATCTCGTACTTACTGTCAGGTAACACCTTCAACTCCTTTCGCGAACTGGCGACGAAAGCCCATCTGGTGGAAGAAGCAGCCTCCCGGGTAAACTTCAGACCCGAGAGACAGAAGAGAGAAACAGGAAGAGTGGTAGAAACCCACCAGGTCGACAGGAGCAGAGAACGTAAAGACCGAAAACGTCCCGCTGCCGATCATAGGCCGGAGATGAAGACAACAGTCATACAAGAAAAGGGTAAGAGACCCTATGTACCTAAACGCGTATCGATAGCCGAAAGAGAAAGGGCTAATGGCCCATATACATTCGACATGGCCGATCTGGTTCCGATCATGGAACAATTGATCGAGGAAGGCTTAATGCGTCTACTAGAGCCCGTCCGTCCCCATGAAGTTGGACGAGTAAACGATCCTAAATATTGCAAATATCATCAATGTTCAGCCACAAGACAGAAGATTGCTTCTCCTTGAAAGGAAGGATACAAGGGTTGATCAATCAAGGGGTCATCAGCATGAAGGTACCCGAAACAGCAAGGGAGACAGCTGGGGCAATTTCAGCAATCCCTATAGAAGGTGGCACCCATCGAATGACTTCATTCTCTGAGCCAAAGGAACTATGGACTCTAGTCAGTAGCAAGAAAAGACTCGAGAACAGACGGAGGCTCGTTAACCAAGGAAGGAACAGGGGGAGAGGAAGGAGAGAAATACTACAGAGACGACCCGCAACAAGCATGGCATATTGCAGAATGGTATCGTTTGTCGAACAAGCACCATCCGAAGCTACCCCACAAGCGGCCAAGGGAGAAGTTAACGCGGTCATCTTACGATCAGGAAAGCAAATGCCTAACCGTACCCCTCCAAGACCAGAAGACCCAATGCAAGAAGACGATGTCCCTGACAGGCTGCAAGAGAGACCTCGCATACAAAAGTCGAAAGAGAAGGTTGGTGAAGCCACGACTAGTGAGCCAAGCCTGAGACCAGTAGCGTATGATGTTGTGTCGCACTTACGGAAGGTTCCCGCCCGGCTAAGTATATACGATGCTTTATGTCTCTCGAAAGTGTACAGAGAAATGTTAATCAATGCCCTACTTGACAGTGAAGTCAGGGAAGTCATGATGATAGAGATAGAAGAAGAAATAAATAATATAGACAAATTTTGGGAGGGATATATGCCAGTGTCACAAGTCATGCATGTCAACCATCCTTTAACAATCACTTTCTCAGAAGAAGACCGCACGATCAAATTAATAGACCACAATCGACCGTTGATGGTCACAGGAACAGTCAGGGACACCGAGGTTAAAAGGTGCATGCTAGATGACGGGTCTACCGTGAATATTATGCCATTGAAGACATTACAGAAGCTGGGTTATAGGCAATCGGCACTACGCCCGAGTCTCATGATGATTCAAGGGTTCAATCAAGACAGTCAACGCACACTTGGATCAATCACGGTGATGTTAGAGATCGAAGAACTGACGACGAAAGTAACGTGTCAGGTGATCGACGCGGTGACAACCTACAACCTCCTTTTAGGAAGGCCCTGGCTCCATCAGAATCGGATAATCCCTTCGACGTATCACCAGTGTTTCAAATATAACAGAGATGGTGTCCAATACAGGATAGCAGCAGATCCGAAGCCATACACAATAGCTGAGTCATTTTTGGCCGATGCGAAATATTACAACCCGTCCGAAAGCGATAAAACTAGCAAAAAGCCCGATGTAACGAAGAAAGGGGAAGGGGCAAAACCTCGAGTTGAGAAGTGCGTGCAGAAAAGCAAACCTCAGCCCATCACTCAGGGAAGATCTCAATGTCAGCGGGAAAACCAACCTCAGCCGATCACGAAGAAATTCTATATAGTACCACAGCACCTGCGTTAGCCAGGGCAGTCTGTGTTAAAACTGATCTCAGATCAACACATGAGTGTACTCAAGTCCAGCTTCAATATGCCGATACCCAAGATAGGAAGAACCAAGCCATTCCCAAAAGCTCCAAGCCAATTCATCGTGCCGTCAAAAGATACCACCCAGAAAGATATCAAGTTCCACTCAGGGCCAAGTCAGCCAGTACCATCAGAAGGGAGAGAAGAGGGAAGAGGGAAGAGGGACTACCCAACCCCGACCAATAGAACAAAAGAGATATAGCAGAGCCAGCCGAAAGATTATGAGGAATATGGGATCTTCGGTCAAGGCTCAGACACAAAGAAAAGACTGCTAACTCCATTTGAAGAATATAAGCAAGTATACAGAAACGGAGAAGGTCTGGGAGCCAAGGCAAGCGTAAACATGGTGACCATTGGCCCTGTAGAAGAAGTTCAGTCGCAAGATTTTATCGATATAATCTAGCCAAGTGTCGCACCCGTGCAACTAGAAGACGGTGGACAACCGACGATTGATGAACTCGAAGAGGTAAATTTGGGCACCCTCGAAGAACCCAGGAATACATATTTGAGTAGAAACGTCCCGAAAAATGAAAGAGAGAGATACATGCAGCTATTGAAGGAGAATAAGGACATCTTTGCCTGGACATATTCAGAAATGCCCGGGCTCAGTCCGACAATCGCCATGCACAAGCTGAGTATCATGAAGGAAAAGAAGACAGTAAAGCAACCGCAACGACGGTTTCATCCTGATGTTATACCTAAGATTGAAGAAGAAATCAAGAAACTAATTCAGGCCGGATTTGTTCGAGAGATGAAGTATCCTCGATGGATCTCAAACATCGTGCCAGTTAAGAAGAAGAGCGGACAGATCCGAGTTTGCGTTGACTTTCGGAATCTTAATGAAGCCTGCCCGAAAGATGATTTTCCTTTGACGATTCCAGAATTATTGATTGACAGCACAACGGGATATGCAGTAATGTCTTTCATGAATGGATATTCGGGATATAATCAGATTCGCATGACCCCGAAAGATGAAGAAGCCACGGCCTTCCGTACAACTCTCGGCATCTACTATTATCGCGTAATGCCCTTCAGATTAAAGAACGAAGGGGTAACATACTAACGCGCAATGCACGTTATATTTCAGGATATGATGCACAAACACGTCGAATGCTATGTAGATGATTTAGTTGTAAGGTCGGCCAATCATGAGCAGCACAGAGAGCACCTAAGACAAGTGTTCCAATGATTGCGCAAGAAGAGTCTCCATATGAATCCACTAAAATGCGCGTTCGGAGTTGCGTATGGTAAATTTTTAGGCTTCGTGGTCAGACACAGGGGCATAGAAATCGATCCCGTGAAAATCAAGGCCATCATAGAAATGCCGCCTCCGAAGAACCTGAAGCACTTGAAGAGTTTCTAAGGCTGCGTAGCATATCTGAGAAGATTCATTTCGAACCTGGCTGGTCGTTGTCAGCCGTTCTCCCGTCTCAACAAGAAAGATGTTAAGTTTGAATGGGATGCCGCCTGTCAGAAAGCTTTCGATTCATTAAAAGAGATGCTCGGGAATTCGCCAGTCCTTGCCGCCCCAATCAAGGGAAAGCCACTGATTCTATACATCGCAGTAGGTGATAACTCACTGGGAGCACTCCTAGCACAGAGGAACGAAGAAGAGAAGGAGAATGCGCTATATTACTTAAGCCGCACGCTGGTGGGGGCCGAATTTAACTATTCAACAATTGAGAAGATATGTCTCGCTCTCATTTTTGCTGTGAAGAAACTAAGGCATTACTGCCTCTCGCACCAAATAACATTGATATCCAAGGCGTATCCGATCAAGTTCTTTATGAATCGGCCTATGTTATCCGGACGCTTAGCAAAATGGGCCATTCTCCTCTCTGAATTCGACATTACATACGTCCCGGCCCGAGCTATTAAAGGACAGGTGATCGCAGATTTTCTCGCTGCACATCCGGTCCCGAGCAGTGAAGAAATGGAATGTGATCTCCTAGATGATCAGGTTATAATGGTCGGAGAACCACGACTCTGGCAGATGTACTTTGATGGAGCCTCCAGGTCGACAGGGGCAGGAGCGGGGGTTATATTTATCAGCCCACAAGGAGATTTGCTGCCCTACTCGTTTACGATTGTGCCAGCTTGCACCAACAACGAAGCAGAATATCAAGCCCTCATCATTGGGCTACAGCTCACATTAGAGATGTGAATCAAGGCAATATAGATCTATGGTGACTCTAGGCTAGTCATCGGACAGTTGACGACAGAATATGAGGTCCGCAAACCTGAGTTGTCACCTTTCTGCCAACTAGCGCAGTCACTATTCGACCAGTTTCATAACAGCAACATTTCACATATACCAAGGCATGAGAACGTACAGGCTGACGCATTGGCCAGCCTGGCCGCTACTTTGTCTAACCCTGAAGGCAGCCCACTTCAAGTAACAATCGAAGAAAGGAGGATCCTACCAACAGCCGTACTGCGTGGTGGCAGAGTAAGCGTAAACCCCATCTGTTGCTTCGAAATCACAGAAGATAACGACTGGAAAAGGCCGTTCGTTGATTACTTGAAGTATGGATTCTTACCAGAAGAGCCCAAGATGCGCACGCAGGTCAGGAGACGCGCTGGGTCATTTATACTACAGAACGACGTCATTTACAAACGCTCGTATGAGGGAGTATTGTTGCGCTGCTTGGACCAGAATGAAGCACATGCTACGTTAAAGGAAGCCCATGGAGGAGAATGCGGTGCCCACCAAGGAGGCAGGAACCTACATCACCGTGTCCGACACATGGGATATTATTGGCCCACGATGACAAAAGATGCGATAGAATTTGTCAAGAAATGTCATCAGTGCCAGATCCATGTAGATATCATACACTCGCTACCGGAAGAGTTACATCAATCAGTGATGTCCTGGCCTTTTGTAGCCTAGGGCATGGACGTGATTGGACCGATCAGCCCGTCCTCTTCCCAGGGGCACCAATACATCTTAGCCGCAACGGATTACTTTTCCAAGTGGGCCAAAGCAGTCGCGCTTAGGAGCGTGAAGGCAAAACATGTCGAAAGTTTCATCCGCCACACCATACTATACCGACATGGTATTCCTGAGAAAATCACCACCGACAATGGAACACCCTTCAAGAACGCTACCATCGACATGTTATGCACAAAGTTCAAGATCAAGCACTGCTATTCAACACCTTACTATCCTCCTGCAAGGGCTGGCTGAAGCTTTTAACAAGACTATTGTGAAGATTTTAAAGAAGACAGTAGCGGAGAGTAAGAAAGATTGGGACAAGCGTCTGCCCGAAGCATTATGGGCTATCGAACCACGCACCGCACAGTCACGCGAGCTACACCTTACTCGTTGGTGTACGGCACGGAGGCGGTGGTCCCGATGGAGATACAGGTTGAATCATTACGGGTCGCACTTCGCCATTCCCTGACAACCGAGCGCAATGCCGAGATCAGAATGACCGAACTAGATGATCTAGATGAAAAGAGATTGATTGCTCAGCAAAGGCTCGAAATGTATCAGAAACAGATCTCAGCCTCATACGACAAACGAATTCGCGGTAGGTCGTTCAAAAGAGGCGACCTGGTGCTAATGATAAAACGCCCGGTGCTAGCTCAAGGCCCGAAAAGTAAATTTGACCCGAAGTGGGATCCAGTGTGTATCGTCGATGAAGTATACTCCAATGAAGCTTATCGAGTGATCGATTGCAAGGGGCAAGGCATCAGCTCGTTGGTGAATGGTGAATTCTTGAAAAGATATTATACTTGACAGAGAACACCACTGTGATTTGTAAATGCCCCGCTAGAGGGAAAGTGTAATAGACAAACATCACGAGAAATGATACCATACGATGATCAATGCTTACAATTACAGATACTAATCATTTATTCCGTGTGTTTACACAGGCATCAGGAAAGTCATTGAAACCCGAGATGTATCAGGCATCGCCACCCCGCCCGATCCGAGGTTATCAAGAATCGGAATGAAAAGGTGGACCTTAAGATCAAGGCTCGGGCACACCCATTCCGCATAAATATAGGTTTGAGTCCTGATAGGGGGACATTCCTTCCAAAATAATCTGCGTTATATTCGAATCCAAACTTAAATGAAAGAAGTCTTAAGTAGGTAAAACACATAGCACGATCACATGAATAGTATACATATCATTACAACATTACTGTCACAACGTATCTCCACAAAATTACGGAATGAAACACTTACAAAGCTTAACCGTTCAAATTTCTTAAACATTGTTCTAGCAAATGAATTGCAGACTCCTGGGTTGCCCTCTGTGTTGCCTCCACCGCCGCTAAGACCTGTGCAGGATCGGGGACGCTTTGAAGGAACTCTCTCAGTTTTGCGACCTGATTTCGTATAGTGTTACGTTCGGCCTCGCGCTTTTCGACAGATAATTGCAGACGAGCCTTCTGGTTGCCAAATATTGAAAGATTGAGGTGAACAATGAAGCGTTGGGCTTGCAGCTGTGCTATCTCATTGTCTATCTCTTCTAGCCGATCTGTGGCTCCCTGATGCCCGACGGTGGCATCTTGCCAGTCGCGCCTCATCGTAGTTATATCTGCCTCGCACAACTCAAGCTTTGGCAGGAGGGACTGCAAATGACCGCGCCTCTCCTTAATAGAAGGATCGACTCTGAAGTGTCTCGCCTTGTTGAGTTGTGCCATGCCTTCCCTGAACAGGACTACATGGTTGATCATTAAAGAGACGTCAATCCCGAGCCATGCAGCGTTGCATTCAAGCGCCTGCAGCCCTTCATCCAAAATGGACCATTCATCCATATTCTTCAGAGAGGCGGTGATGTTCATTAGAAGACTCTTCAAGAGGTCCGCCTTCACCTTTGACAGTCCTCGGAGAGGAGAAATGAAAGCCTCGGGCAAGGCGACGGGGACTAAAGCATGAACAGGAGTGGCCGCTGATAAAAGAAATGGTAAAGTTAGTATAAAGAGGCCTCAGTAAGGAAAAAGATAGTCGAAGCGGTGAAGACAAGTAATATACCAGTGGCTTCAAGAATGTCAACAGCAGGCGCGTTAGTCGAGGCAGTAGGCGTAGGCAATACTAGGGCAGGTTCAGCAATCCCCTCGGTCGACGGCTCAGGTAGTTCTGGAGAAGATAGCACTACGACCTCAGGAACGTTGGTGTCAGATGTTGGCATGGTAACATGAAGGGGTTCTGCAACGGGTTCAACTGACGACGGTACAATAGTAGGAAGAGTTTTCGTGGCACGTTCCGATGCACTTGTTCCTATACCAGAAACTTCAACCCCATGGGAAACCTCCCCGATAGGCTCAGCTAATGACGGTCCAACAATGGGAACAACTTTCACAATAGGCTTAGCTGATGAAGGTTCGACAGTCGGAGATGCTTCCGAGGTAAGTTCAGGTATACTCGATGCAGCGACAGAAACCGGAATGCTCCGAGAAGCTAAATCAACATCCCTGACCCCAATATCTTCAACGCGGGAAAGGGACGGGGAAGGTGTAACCTCCACAGTGGTCGTCGTTTCATGAACAAGACCCTGGTCATCTGCAGCTTCAGCCATGGGGATATCGGAGATAAGAAAGTATCAGTGGGCACCTCGTCGTCCAAGTCCATGCAAATCGCTTCAACATCTGCCTTAGGGACAAGCTTGTCATATATCGGTTCATCATCATTGCCTTCTCTAGTATGACGATCCCCGCTCAAATTCTCTTGAAGGCTCAGCTCACCCTCTTCCCTGACTGCACCCACGTCACCAATCGGAGTGCCACCAATAGCCTCAGAAATTCGTTTCTGTAATCTTTCTTCATCATACCTCTTACGCATCTCGGCAATGTTCTTCCCTCAATCAACTACCGAAGTACGATGAGCAGTCTTCACCCGAGGACCAGTCCGCTCAAGTGGCGTCTCATCATCACCACCATCATCGCCGTCGTCTCCACCACCAGCATCGCCATCATCACCACCCTCACTGCCATTGTCATCATCACCGTCCCCATCATTTTGATCATGGTTACCCCTGGGAGCAGCACCACCCTGATACGCCTCATCAATAGGCCCAAGAGATGGGAACTCTAGCCCCTCCTGCATGATACTCCTTTCCCTGTACGCAACCTAACCTTCCAGGGTATGCTCGGGCTTCTCGTGATCAATTATCACATTCATCGAAGTCATTAGCCTCTGAGTACCTGGTACAGCAGGCTGACGAAGATGCTCCGCCACGTACCCTAGTCCATCGGCAGGAGCTGGGCTAACAATCGGAGGCGTAACAAAGACGGGATCAGTAACATGATGACCATTCTGGATCAATGTATACTGGTGAGCCCACCATCTCATCCACCCGAAAGATGCGCCAGTGACACTCCTCGTACCAGGGATGGCAAAAGAGCAACCGGTCCCAGTCAGTAGAATTTGTCACCACATCCACTTCCAATGGATAGACTCGATGTCATATGCTCACTGCTCATGAGTCACCGGCTCCAATGTGGTGGGTACTCCTTGATCATATCCAAATTGACGAGCGAAACGGTTGGGGTAGTACGACTCTCTCCAGAACTCCAACCCCTCATGTAAAGGAAGCGAGGACGGGCGGATGGCTATCAGGAATGAGTGTTCATTGTGGTCTATGCTGTCATCGTCCGTGCACAATATAGAATCTTTGCTCCGGGTGCCCTAGAAGTGGAAAAAGTGGACATCGTCGTATCTAGCAATCCTCTCCTTGACGGTGTTCAAGTTTTGCCCTACCATCTTTCGCTTTTGGAAAAAGTATAATGGGACCACCCCTCGCTGAATATAATCCACGGACTCGATACCATATACCCAGGGGAAATGCACTCCGAGCCACCCGGACAAGAAATGCCATCCGCAGTAAGCCGAATTCATGCCGAAGGCAGCCCGGTCCTTATTGCTGATAACATAACCGAAAGCCCGATAAAGAGAACATAATACGGCGGGAGCTATTGCGTAACGGTGGCCATTAGCCAAGGCCCCTGCGACGGCAAAACAAGACACCCTCACACTGTCGGCCTGTTTTGAGCTCGGCAAGACCACGCAACTCAACCAGTATGCCAAGAAGCGGGCCAGCTCACAGGTCGGGGATAACTTGTTGGGACGGGGGAAGTTTTCCTTCATTCAATTCTCTAAAAAGGCTTTATCCCTGCGGTCTTCGTCATAAGCCGCATAATTGTGGACCCTCGCCGATTTTGCGCGCTCCCACACGACGTCGTTCTTCTCGTCCCTTCCCCTTTCGGGAAAAGAAGGAGAGGAGGATGCGTGGGTGCGAAATCGCCGTTTGTGCCACTAGCTTGCCTTGTTCTCGAGGGCTTTGTTTGGTTGTCGTGTTAAGCTGGATGTGTTTAAATGTGTTTATATAAGACCAGAGTCGCCACTAGCCAGTTACTTCGAATCTACAGTCGGCTAGACCCCGTAGAAACGTTAGAGAAGGGAATCCGAAGATTCCTTCCTCTAAAATGACTCCTATTGATCTGCGGTCAGAGATTCAAGGTAAGGGATCACGGTTACAGGGTGGGAAGAGGTTAAGCACCCCACACACTGCCCGTACCGAAGTACGGTCTCTACTTCACAGAATCGATCGAATACTTGAAAGTCTAGTTTAATCCTCGTATATTCTCATGGATGACATGATGCATGAATGCGGGTCTGACCAGTAAGAGTTTCTGATGGGCAGGTTCCAACAACGGGCAAGCCCAGAGCGTACGCTCGAACTGACAGGTGCTTTATGCGAGATGATGCATGCTGTGTGCTTGAATATTCAAAGTGCTTATAGTGATATGTAAGTGAATGCGGGTCTGAACAGTAAGAGTTTCTGATGGGCAGGTTCCAACAACGGGCAAGCCCAGAGCATACGCTCGAACTGACAGGTGCTTTATGCGAGATGCATGCGGTGTGTTTAAATAATCAAAGTGTTTGCAGTGAAGCAGGGGGGTTGGAAGAAAAGTAAATGTTGCACTTATGCTAGATGCAAATGAGATGATGCTGGAAAAGAGTAGCTGGGTGGACGGAGGTGTCGCAAGGATTGGCTTCGAGTGGCTGGATCAAGATTTGGATGGCTTGGGAGGCTTGGACCAGTGGTCAGGCTGGGCTGGACCAGGGCTAGACTCTCCTCACTCGGGCTCTCCTTGGTGGAAAAATGGGCTAAGGGGTGGAGAAGGACTCGGACCGCACCCGGACTGGCTGAACTTGAAGGGATGTTGAAATGAGAAGGGGAGGGGGGTATTTATAGCAGCGAGGAGTGGCAGTTTACGTAATTTATTTCGGGCGGCCTGCTATGGGCCGCCCGTACGGCCGCTCCTCGATTTCCAGCGAGTACGGTCGCTCCCTCGGGGCTGCTGTTTGACTCACTGGGTTGACTCAGTGAGTTGACTCAGCGGGTCGACTTGGTGATTTGACTCGACGGGTTGACTCAACGGGTTGACTCGGTGTTTTGACTCGTCGGGTTGACTCAGCGGGTCAACTCAGTGGGTTAACTCAGCGGGTTGACTCAGCGGGTTGACTTAGTGAGTTTGACTTTTTTAGGATTTTTTTACTGGCCTTTTTTCTGGGGGGTTTTTCAGGCTGATGTTTAAGACTGGGTTGACTGGGTTCAGGCTTGATCTGGGCTATGGAATGGGGCTTACAAGGGTGAGTTTGGCTGAGTTTGGACTTGGGATTTGGGGGTATGGTCCTCCATTCAAACAGCTATCTCTACCAACAGTGTAGCCGAAGGTGGGGTGTCTACAGATGCCCCTCTTTGGCATAGGTTGCGTGCAACCGAATGCCAAAGCGAGTGGACACCCCACTTCTGACCCGGTCATTCATGGATCATGGTCTGAAATCATTGCTTGCCTTTGCTTCTGTGCCAGTTGATCGTTTGAAAATCGATCACTAGCACATACCGCGGGAGTTTGGAGAAAACGTTGCGATTGTCCCTGCATGCGCTGCAACCTGGGTACCCAATCGCAACCCTTCCATTCCCGATCGGTACTAACATCGAAAAGGTACAGCAGAGCCTCTGTGTCGACAGTCTTACGAGGATGCCGACCCTGAGACTGATTGTGTGATGTTTGATGTTTTCCTAGATCACTCCAGGAGTACTTGTTTCGCTTGACTGTCAAAGTGGTTAGACGCCCTGCGTCAGATAGTCTTACGGGATTCTACTACGCCGACTTGGACTCAGTCAAGGTACTTCAAGCATCCACGCCTAGGTATGTGCGGGTGGACTCTTTCCACCCGATCTGCTGATTTCGATGCTTGGTTTGCAATTCATTCTTTCCTTGATTGTGGTCTGGAATCTTTGTTGTCCTTTGTATCTGAGTCAGTTGATTGTCTAGAAATTGATAACTCGCACATACCGCGGGAGTTTGGAGAAAACGTTGCGATTGTCCTTGCAGTTTGTTGCAACCTGGGTACCCAATCGCAACCCTTCCATTCCCGATCGGTACTAACATCGGAAAGGTACAGCAGAGCCTCTGCGTCCGTAGTCTTACGAGGTTGCTGACCCTGAGACTGTTTGTGTGATGTTTGATGTTTTCCCAGATCACTCCAGGAGTACTTGTTTCGCTTGACTGTCAAAGTGGTTAGACGCCCTGCGTCAGATAGTCTTACGGGATTCTACTACGCCGACTTGGACTAGTCAAGGTACTTCAGGCATCCACGCCTAGGTATGTGCGGGTGAACGCTTTCCACCCAATCTGCTGATTTTGATACTTGGGTTACAATTCATCGTTTCCACCTGTTCAAATGGTTTCTGTGACCGAGCCTTTTGGCTTTTCATCTTTTGTATCTTGGCATGTGGTACGACCGCACTGACACTGGAGTTCAGTTCAACCGTACTTTGAGTGCATTGGATCCGATGATCTCCGGGGAAACCGCGAGACATCGGATCTTATTTGATTTTTGCGTCGGCTCCTACCCAGAGATATGGAAGATCTCCTGGTGTTTTGGAGGCAGAACACTCTACTGGAAAATATTTTTGGATTTTTGAAAAGGCACCCACTCTGGGGAGTGTTACTCCGTGGGGTTTTTATTTGCAAATAGGAATATTTTTTATCTTTTTGAAATGGAAATCTGGTTTGCACGTGCTTCCACTAGGGATGCCTGTGGGGTCTTTGGCTAACCGACTTTTATTTTGAAAGCAGGTGAACATGATGATTGATGCAATGGATGCTGATGCATGGAGATGCATGATGAATGCATGGCTTGGCTCATTCTCTTTCAGTTTGATGATTTTACTTTTGCTGGAGACGCAGAGAATTTTGAGCTTATTGCTTGCAGGGTTGTGCTTCCCTGGGGATTTTTCTTTTTAATGCGGATGTTTGGACAGCGGGTTGGTCAAGATCCTGACCTGTGGTCGATCAGGTCCATCGTCCCAAGATGCTGTTTCTTTGCGAATGAGAATGTACGAGGATGCTATCTGACTTCAAGATATTCTTCTGGGCATACGTGTGATTGAGATGGTGTTTGGTTGCCCGTTTTGGTCAAGATTCCAATTTGCGGGCGATTGGACCCGTCATCCCATACTGTGAAGTGAGCGGAGTTCAAGACTCCTGAAGTGTAGTGCTGGGGATACTGACAATTTTTGCAGATATTTGGGTCCGAATCTTTACCTGAGAGGTCAGGATAGAGATCGGTTATTGAAAACAAAAGAAATATTTTTGTGTTTTTGAAAATTTTTGGCTGAAAGCAAAGGAAATATTTTTGTGACTTTTGATGATATTTTGTCTTAAAAGCAAGGGAAATATTTTTGTGATTTTTGAAGAGGTGATTTTGCAATGTTTTTGTATTTTGTGATTTTTCTGAAATGTAGGAAAAAGTGTGGAATTTTCATCCACTTCCAGCTTCTACTGCTGGTAAGGCACCCGATCCATTTTACGTCAACGAGCAAGACGAGTCTCACACAGTTAAGTGCCGTAGTTTTACATCTTCGGATGAGGGAATTTTGAGGGTTTTCAGTCAACACACCCACAAAGTTGCCTGTTCCTCATGTGCAATGCACATAGACCACGTATCGTCCGACGGACTCCTTCGGCCACAAAATGAGCCACATCCTCACATTTCCTTTAGTCAATCCAGTTTGGGGTCTTACGTTGCTCACAATTCCGTGAGGGTGCGCTCCACCTCCCAACAGCCTTAATCCCCTTCATGAGTTTTAGGAACAGGGAACATCCGTCAGATTCAACAGCGACTTCCAAATCAAGGTTGTCTATCACGATGCGTTCAACACGAACAGGATTGCGGAGTTCTGCCCGCCTCAGCCCTTACCTGTTTAAAAGATTCTAGACACCCGTACGATCAAGTGTCAGCCATGTCTGGAACAGGTTAGGAAAGAAAGCCCCCGAGAAGTTAATCCCAGTGTAGTTTTAGGTCTTCGGACCGCTGGAGATGAATTTGTGCAGTTGAAATTGATGGTAAATTTTTTTTTTATGGTGTTTTTTGGAAAAAGTTCCAGATTTTAACTCGGGTAACCGAGGTTGATGCTGGTTTTTATGGAAAACTTGAAATCTTTTTTGGTATTTTTGGAAATGATCCGGGTTATTAAACCTTGATCCCAACGGTCGAGGCCAATGCCAGTTTTTAGTTGAAACCAGGAAAAGGTCCCCCGAGAAATTAATCTCAGTGTAGTTTTAGGTCTTCGGACCAAAACTTTGTACAAGCGATGCTGGAAATCACTTTTTTTTTATTTTTTATTTTTTTTAGAAAATGTCTGGAGTCATCAGGCCTTAATGAAGATCGATGCCGGTTTTTATTGAAAATCTCTCGGGATATCGATTCCGACGTAGTTTAAGGTCTTCGGACTAGAAACTGTACAAAAGGGGGCAAACACTTTTTTTTTTTTTGGAAAATGTCCGGTGTCAGCGGATCTTGATCAAGACCGATACCGAATTTTATTGAAAATCCCTCGGGATATTGATCCCGACGTAGTTTAAGGTCTTCGGACCCAAAAACTTTAAAAGAGGGGCTAGTGATATATTTTTTTTTATTTTTTCGAAATGATCCAAATCATCCGATGTTGGTTTTAAAGACTGGGATCGATGCTGGTTTTTATTAAAATCCCTCGGGATGTTGATCCCGACGTAGTTTAAGGTCTTCGGACCAGTATTGCACAAAACAGGAAAGACATTTTTTTTTTTTTAAAGTACTCGGTGTCGTCGGATCTTAATTCGAGCGATCAAGACCGATACCGGCTTTTATTGAAAATCTCTCGGGATGTCGATCCCGACGTAGTTTAAGGTCTTCGGACCAAAATCTGTGCAAGCGAGCAGCAATCCAGGTTAGAGATTATGGGAATTCTTCTTGGAATGGTTCGGATCATCAGGTCATATCCTTGGACGGTTGAGATCACTGTTTGACCAAGTCAATCTTTTTCTTTCTTTTTCTTGAAAATCCCATGGAATTTTTCCACATCATCAAGCCAATTTCCCATTAATTTCTCTCATGGTGAGATTTTGGTGAGATCTCTTCCTTTTTCTCACCATTCTCTTCCATCACTTCATTCTTACATGGAGGTATAAGATTCACTTGCAACCACCCTTCCCAAGGAGGAGTTCTTCCCAAGGAGAGGGGGTGAGAAGTCATCTCACATAGGTAGGGGCTAGGACGGCCTCCCATGGGCCGCCTGGACGGTCTCTGCCTTCTGGTCTCTTCAGTGGGCTGGGTAGAAGGGTGCCCTCCCCTTTTCTATATAACATGGGGCACCCTTGCCCCCTCCATCGTGCAATTTCTCTCTTTTCTCTCTCATACTCTCTCTTTTTCTAAGTTTTCTCTCTCTTCTTTGGTGGTCCTTTGCTTCTCTAAAGTGGTGACCCTTGGAGACATTTTGGGACAGCAAGGTGGTTCCTCTTTGGTGAGTGGTAAAGGTATGAACCACTCCCTTTCTCTTTCTTGTCCTTTTCCTTCTTCATTGTCTCTTCTCATGACTCTTTTCTTTTTCCATGTAGTTATTCCAAGAAGAGTGAGGGTGGGCCCAAGTGTTTTTGGCCACTTTCTAGATCTCAAGTCCTTTTCAAAGGTGGTGCATGGAGAATGACATTGCAAGCTTTCCACTTCATTTTTTCTTTCTTCTTTTCACACTCCCTTCATGTGTATGTAAAGGGTGATTTTGCCATGTCATCAAGTGTGCATGGCAAAATACTCTATCTTTTTTCATGGGAGTTGGGCCTTTTTTTATATGTATCAAATGGGCTCAAAGTGAAGTCATGGCCCTTGGTGTATTTGATGGGCCCAATGCTTCATTTTGGGCTCCCTCATGCTTTCTTGTTCTTATCATTTCTTTTGGAGGTTTCTTTTTCTTTTCCATCTTCTTTCCAAGACTTGGGCCCATGGGCATGGTAAGGCCCATCTCAAGTTTTGGGCTCATGGGGCTCACTTTGGGTGACCCCATCTTTCTTCACATATGTATGGACCAAGATGACTAGCCCATTCTTCATTTGGATCTCAAGTGGGCTAGATTTCCTAGTTGGGCCTTTATGGACAAATGGCCCAAATCTTCCACCATCTCTTGATTATGATGTACATCCTTGTACAAAGTGTGGTGGGCTCCTTGGAGTTTTTCCATATGGATGGGCTTTTGGGCCTTCATTGAAACTTGGGCACTTCTTTGAACCATGTGTGCCCCACTACACTTTGTTCATGTAGGATTTTTCCTTTCATGCTCTTTTCTTTTGATGGATGGAGGACTTGGGTTACTTGACCATCTACAAGTCCCATGAGTGAGTGAGTGAGTTATTCCGACAATCTCACTAAGTTCAAATGGTTTTTCCTTAAGGTAGGAATGTGGTTCTCAAGAGTTTCCCCTTAATGCTATCAACCTCTAATGGATGATCCTCAAGTGAGCTATCCATACAACCATAGCTCCTTGATCTTTTCTTTGGGGGCTTGGTGGGTCATCCACCATCATTCTCAAGTATGAGTGATTTCTTCTTCAATTTTTGAGAAAGAATGGCACCCATAAGTTGCCCATTTTTGTCCCATGCTTTGGGACATTTTGGATTTTGATCTTCAAGTGGGCTATGTATACCATTCTTATCCATTTTCATGATGGTTGGGTGACTCATCAAGCCATGCTCTTTTGGGCTCAAATGGTCTCCCTCTTGGTGAAAAGTTGGTGCACATAAGTTGCCCAAACTTGTCCTTACATGGGCATTTCCAACTTTGATTCCTCATGTGAGCTATGTGCATCAACTTTCTACCATTAGCTTCTTTGATTCATATGTTTGTGGGTAGACCGCCATGTTGTCAAAACTTTCATCAAGATGAGGCACATAAGGTTGCCCATGGTTAACCCATGAATGGGTCCTCATATTCTTCAAAGTGGGCTATGTGCTCTCTCCAATCCATTGAGATGAGGCATTTGGGTTGTCCTTGGGGGCCCACTTCCTTTCTATCCCCCACTTGTCCATGTCCATGTGTTAAAAAGATGGAAACATCTTAAGTGAGAACCATGGCCTTGGTATAAAAGTGGATCAATCCCTGGCCACATATGGACTTTGAAGAGAGATTTCTCATGTGAAGTAGGATTCTCATCCTTTGTTGATCTCATGGCACTTGAGTGCATTTGTTGTCTAAAATGTGTCCTTGGATGATGGACTTTTTCTTGCCAAGGCATGCCATGCAACCTTCTTTAAGGTGGGCCTTACCTTTTCCCAAGGGCCCAACACACATCCTAAGTGACACATGGAGTTGGACTTTAGATTTTGCATTTGAATGTGAGTCCAATCCCATGGGTTTCTTGGATGATAATTTGGATTTTAATGGGTAATGGGTAGGGACTTACCTTGCCAAGCTTGTAGAATTCAATGGCGGATGGTACCAGGGGTCACTGAGTGATTGATGAAGATGATCCTGCCTTCATTGTCCGCCGAGGGGACCACATGTGTTCCTTAGCTATGGAGCATCAACCTCTTCCTGCTATCAAGGGTCGAGGTACCAGGGATCGCTGGGACTACTGGGTGAAGGATCCACAGCCCTTGCTTGAACGAGTACTGGATGGTACTCCTTTTGCTGGCCTCCTCACCTTACGTTTCCATAATAACGATGTTAACCGCATGATGCTCGCGGCCCTTTGCGAGAGGTGGCGGGATGAGACCCACACCTTCCAGCTCCCTTATGGGGAATGGGGAATAACCCCCTTGGACATTTACATGCAAATAGGCTTCCCGTTTCATGGAACAGTTGTTCCTCAAGTCAGCTCTCTGGCTCCTCTCACTTCCACCGACTGGCTACGGCTTGTCGGTGACGTCCCACCCGAGGGTGAATTCCAAGGCCATCAAGTGAAGATGCGATGGTTCTACAACAATTTTACCTCCGTCATCCCCACCACCGAGCGAGAGGCCCTCCACAAAGCGCGAGCCATGATCACTTATGCTTTTGGATCCTTTCTTTTCTGCCATGCGAATGAGAGAGTTGATCCTAAATTTTTTCGTTTAGTCGAGGATCTTCATCATCCCTATAACTGGAATGGGGCTATCTTGACCCGTATCTTTCAAGGTCTGGACAAGACTTGTCGACATAGCCGGTCCTTCACAGGCTTCTGGCCTGTCGTTGAGGTATCTCTTCTTTCACCTTTCTTGAAGGGTTTTCGCCTTCTTTCTCTCTCTGATCATTAGACGTGCTTTTGTCCAGACCTGCTTTTATGACCATTTTCCCCATCTTGCGCCGAGGATGCGGGATGATGTTGAGCCCTCTCAGTATCGCCACATGTACTGGCACCAGCAAAACCGTCAGCGGAACTCCCGAGTTCCCGGGGACAATTGGCGTGCTGACATAGACGGGCTGACTGTTGAGGACGTAAGTATCTTGCTTGTCTTTGCCCTCGTGCTGTACTGTAACTGATCGTGTTGATTTTATTTGCTGCAGCTCGCTCGGATGCCGTATGCCAGTTTCCCTCTCTATTACACCCCCCAGCGTGTGGAGGCATACGATGCTTCATGTCTCCGTATCATGCTTTCGGACGCTGAATCTTTTTAGTGGTACCTGGGGGAGAGGTTGCTTCGGCAAGTCACTGGGGTGGCTCGGGTCCCTTGTTCTGCACCTCCTCCAGCTGCTCGGATGCCGGTTGATGAGAGAGTTGAGGCTCTCGTGGGTCAGCCCGGATTCCGTTTCACGATCCCGGATCGTGATTATGATGAGTGGTATCTGCTGTTCGGCCAGGGGCCTCTGCTTCCTTCGCTTTATGTTCCAGGTGGCCGTCGCAGATATGCTGGAGGTTCGGTGACTGCTCATTTGATGGATCTTTATCGTCAAGAGCGGGACGCGAGGAGGGACGATGATGATTATGTTGGCGACTTGTAGCCTGCTCGGGTGCTCTGCTTTGTATGGCCTTGTACTTTTACTTTTATCTTCTTTTGTATCAAGCTCTTTTGAATGAATATATAATCTTTGATTTGTCTCAAAATTCTTTGATGATGTCTGGACGCTTTGACCTTTGACTTGTTCCTTAATGATTTGTGAAAGATGAGGCTTCTTAACTGCATGGATGATGACTTGAACGGTTCAGATTGCTTGATTAGGCCTTGTGGGCCCACTTGATGATTAGATCTTGGATTCTGGCCCTTCTTTTGATGATCGAACCTTTGATCTTGCTGCTCCATGACTTGTGTAAGCTTTCCAATGGTTTGGATCCTGATGATTTAGCCCTTGAATGGTTCAGATTGATAGATTCAGCCCTGTGGGCCCATTTGAGACCTTGGTTTTACTTTAGGGCACCTCTTTTGATGATTTGTGAGGCTAGGAAGGCTTCTCATGGTGTGGATGATGGCTTGAATGTCTCAGATTGCTTGACTTGGCTTTGTGGGCCCACTTGATGATTAGATCTTGGATTCTGGCCCTTCTTTTGATGATCAGCCCTTTGATCTTGTTGTTTGATGGCTCATGTAGGTCCTTCAATGGTTTAGATCATGATGATCTGGTCTTTGAATAGCTTGGATTGCTTGTGGCCCCTACTTGATCACCTTTCCCTTTCTTCAGCTTGATCAGCCATGTTCTGGCCATATTGCTTCGTGATTGGACCGGTGGGGCACCCTTTATATGATCTTGATCAACTTCAGTCGAAATCTGGAGCAGACCGGAGCCTTGGGCGGCCCACGGAGTGCCATCTGCTGACTTGGACTGTCAGCCTCACCTACCAAGAACCCTGGAGCCAATCCCGCGGAGAGAGAGGAACCGCGTCCTTACGGGCGGCCCAGGGCAGGCCGCCCAAGGCTCGCCTCTTGAGCGGCCTGGGCTGGCTCTGGTTCGGACATTCCCTGTTGTCCCCTTCTCCTGTCCCCCACATTCTCTGTACTAAGCTATTCGATCCAGCAATGAATCTTCTTTTCTCCTTGTCTTTTCTCTTCATTTTGTCCTCTTCCCATTTTGTCCTTTCTTGGGCAGCTTTGGATGGTGATTTATGGGCCATAGTGGGAGAGGTTGGTGGGTCCCATACTCCAGCACTTGGTGAGGGCTTTAATGATGGAAGGCTTCCTTTAAATGATGGTGGAGATGGAGTATTAAATGGGGGTATTGATGATGAATTAAGCTTGGTGGTTGGTGGAGCTTTGAATGGGTCCATTAATGGTGGGATGGCTGGAATTTCATATTTGAATGGGCCCTTCATTATGGGAGAAATGGATGGTATGGATAGGATGATGGGATGGGACATAGGTGAGGCTATGCTTCCCTTGAATGTGGGCCCCATGGATGATGTGATGGATGGTGGTGATGGGACCATGATGGACATAGATGGGCTGATCTCATGCTTGGATGGGATGGATGGTTCAGATGATACCTTTGACGGTTTGGATGCTCTGGATGAGGGCCGAGATGTGCGGCATACTTGTTTGGGTGGACTTGATGTGATTATTGATGATGTCCCCCTGGTGATGGACGGTGTGGATGCCTCGATGATCCCTTTGGTCGGCCAGGATGATGTTTGGATTCATGATTTCCTATTGGAGAGGGCCGCAGGTCCAGATCTGACCGTTGATTCTTCGATCGGGGTAGCCGGAACCCTTCTGGATGGTTCAGATGCTTTCTTTGACGGTCAGATTGGTCAGGATGCCACGATGTGCGGTGTGATCTTTACTGGTAGCCCTTTTGATGGGGAGTATCGTCCTTCTCCTGATCGTCGGTCTTTTGCGCACTCTGTTCATGAGGTGGGCGAGTTTTCCCATGCGGCTGAGGTTATGACAGTTTCAGATAGTGATGCGACTATATCAGACATAGCCGTTACTGAGGGCAGGTCAGGGGCTGTCGAGTCTGCAGAGGTTCCAGCTTTTCCTTCTTCTTCGCCCGTTTACCTTCTGATCCTTGATGAGTCATCGTTGATTTCTGGGCCTTTTGTGCTGGAGGGGGTACCAGTGAGGACTTGTCAGCTGCTTCCTCGTTCTTCCTGCTCGCCACGACTGTTTGCTTGGCTTGATAGTTTGTCAGCTTATGAGATTCGGGATTTGGAGTCCTATGGCTTCGGCAGTCTGATCCATATGGCTAGAGTTGATATTGACTGGAGGATGCTCGGAGCTGCCTTGATTGATTGGGTACCTTCGTTGAACTTGTTTGCGTTCAACGATATGGAGATGGGGCCTTTTTTGGAGGAGCTTGCACGCTTGACAGGCCTGCCCTGGGATTATGCTCAGTATTTTTCGCCGAAGACGTCGCCGAAGACTGCCACACCGCAGAACTGGTTCGGGATCCCCTATCTTGTTCGGCCTGCAGCCGGTGGCCAGGATGCTGTAGTGTTCTCCTTGGACTTGCTGTATGATCTTTTTTCGGGTCCTCGGGGTGTGGCTGGTTCTACCTTTGCTCGGAACGCACTGATGTTTTGCTTGATAGCTGAGGTGCTGTTCTCAGGATGGCGCAGGTCCCAGACTCCTTTGCTTTTTGAGGTGATGAGTCGAGCTATCCGACGGTAGGGGATCATTTCTCTTATCTTGGCCGAGCTGTTTAATGGGCTAACTGACTGCGCCCTGGGCCGCACTCGTGTCCTTCGTGGCTGCTGTGCCTTTCTTCAGGTATCTTTTCCACCTTTTTTTTCTTTCTTCTCGCTTTGTTAGGAATTGCTTGGCTCTAGCTGAACTTCTTTTCCTTTTTGTGATCAGGTCTGGCTATGGGAGCGTCTTTCTTTGACTGTTCCTGTACCTTTTCCTGACACTCGTCGCCCAGACCTTACGCGACACATCATGGAGTTTCTTCCTTATACAGCTAGGATGAGCGAGCCCTTGTATCGCAGGATGTTCGCTGAACTTCGTGACTGAAATGTTCATTGGGAGTCATCTTGACTTTCACTTCCTCCAGTGCTTTGCGATGCACACCGCCTTCCTTTGATGTTGGTAGGCTTTCGATCTTACTTTTCTTACCATCCCATCCAGTTCCTGCGGCAGTTTGGATACGAGCAGGATGTTCCTCTTTTCGCTTTCACGGGTATCGGGCGTTGAGCACTTCTATCCAGATCCTCTGACTTTAGGACCCGGATTGATTGTTCTTGGGCGAGTTACTTGACTACTGATTTGCTGGGTTTTGAGCTGCGGACTTTTTCGATGGCGACCGCCCCATATCAGTACTGGGTTGCTGAGCAGTCTTTGTATCGACGTATCCCTTGCTGGCACCAGACTGTTGATGACGATGAGCAGGATATCCTTGGAGATGCAGGCTCTTCATCTGGTTCATATGAACCTTTTGAGGAGCGCCCGTTTATCGATCCTGGCTTCCTTTTGGCCACTCATGGCCATCTGTTGTCTGAGATCTCTGCACTTCGGTATCATTGCGAGATGATGTCGAGGAGATTGGCTGCCGATCAGAGATTGTCTGATGAGGAGACAGCGATCCGTACCCTTGAGAGTGACGAGGCGCATTACCTGCGTATGGAGGTGAGCAGGTTGAGAGAGAGGCTATCTTTTTATGAGTCAGAGGACTCACCTGATGTGGCCCAAGAGGAGGGTAGAGATTGATTGTGTTGGCCACCTGCACATTCCTTTTTGCATATATGATTGATGATGATGCATTTTTTTGTTTTTTTTTTTGAAAAAGATTATATGATATATGTAAAAGAAATATGATGCATTTAATTGAAAAAAAGAAAACTGTTTTGGGAATCTATTGTGCCATTAGCTGTCTTGTGAGTGTGTCTGGATTTTGTGTTGGGATATAGGAATCAGAACTGGGGCTCGGCCAATGCTTTGACCGATGTCTCGAGATTAACTTGCATGATCCCTTGGTTCCCTAGAGGTGTAGGCAATGGGAACTGTTGCTTCCTGAGATTGTCAGAACTTGTAGGGCTCTTCGTTCCTGATTGCACTTCTTCTTGTTCTTGAACTGTAACTGCTTGAACCGTTCTGAACTGTCTGACTTCCTGGTACCTGCACTTTTATATTTTTTTTTATTTTTTTTGAGCCATTTTTGCCTGCAGTGCTCTTTCGAGTTTTCACTACAGCCGGCTTTTTCCCGTCATTTTTGCCCGTGGCGCCCTTTCGGGTTTTCACCACGTCCCGGGTATTTGGTCTTGCCTGCCCCTTGGCAGCTATGCTGTTTTTACCCTCGGCGCCCTTTCAGGTTTTCACCAAGTCCGCTGTATGCCCACTGTTTTTACTCGGAGCGCCCTTTCGGGTTTTCACTCCGACCTCTTTGTTTAGGCACACATTTTCTTTTTCTTTTTTTTTTCTTTTTTTTTCTTTCTGGATCTCTGGATAACTGCGGCGGCTAGAGGTCGGGAATCCGTCGTTGCCGGCCGATGGCAGTCTTTCAGCCCTTATCCTAAGTTACGATGATAGAGCTGTCGGTCTTTGCTAAAGACCCCTCTGAGATGAACGGATGGATGACTGTGTTTCTTCTTGGACTGATTTTTTTTTCTTGGGTGCCTTGCTTTGGCTTCCCTTTTTCTTTCTCTTTTCTTCTCTTTTTTTTTCTTTTGTATTCTTTTTCTCTTTTTTTTTTGTCTTTTCCTTTTGAATCCCTTTTTTGTATTTTTCTCTTTTTGAATCCCCTTATTTGGAACACTTGTTGGTGGACGGAAATGATTTCTCAGTGGTCTTAGCTTCGACCTTTTGACTTCAGCTCTATTAAAGTAACTCTTGATAAGGTCAGAATGACTTACCCATGAAAGGTCTTCACGTTGTCGGCGTTGGTTGGCTCAGGAAGATCCACCCCTCTCATGTTGGTGAGTCTGAGGGCGCCTCCGGGAAGTACTTCTCTGATGATCAGTGGCCCGTCCCACGAGGGTTTGAACTTTCCTCTGGGATCCGGAAGGTGCGACGGTAGAATCTTCTTCATGACCATGTCGCCTACCTTGAAACTTCTTTTTCGGACTCTCTTGTTGTAAGCCCGAGCGATCCTTTTCTGGTAGCATTGTGAATGACTTAGTGCACGCATGCGCTTTTCATCTGCTAGCTGCAACTGATCGAACCTGGCCCGTTGCCATTCTCCTTCTTCGATTCCGCTTTCTAGTAACACTCGTAGTGATGGTATTTCCACCTCGACTGGCAAAACTGCCTCCATTCCATAGGTAAGCTCAAAAGGGGTAACGCCCATAGCAGACCGTACAGACGTTCGATAGGCCCAAAGTGCATATGGGAGCATATTTGACCAATCTCGATAGGTCACGACCATTTTCTCGAGTATCCTGATGATTGTCTTGTTTGCGGCTTCTACCCCACCATTCATCTGGGGACGGTAGGGGCTTGATCGATGACGTTGGATCTTGAATTTGCTGAGGAAGTCATCCATCTTCTTGTTGACGAACGGGGTCCCATTATCTGTGATGATAGCATTGGGGATTCCGTACCGGCATATGATATTATTCTTCATGAATTTGATCACTTGAGATGCTGCAATCGTGGTGTAGGAGGCTGCTTCTACCCACTTGGTGAAGTAGTCGACTGCCACAAGTATGTACTCATGACCGTTTGATGCTTTGGGACTGATCTTGCCGATGATGTCGAACCCCCACATGGAGAAGGGCCAGGGGGTGGTCAGGTTGTATAACTCTGATGATGGGGCATGGATTTGATTCGCATGCTCCTGACACTTGAAGCATTTTCTGACGTGCTGGCAGTAGTCTGTCTCCATGGTGAGCCAATAGTAGCCGAGTCGTAGAATCTTCTTTGCCATCATGTGCCCATTCATGTGTGGGCCACAGATTCCTTCGTGTATTTCTTTCATGATCTTTGCAGCTTCTGTTTCATCGACGCATCGAAGGAGGATGTGATTATAGGATCGCTTGTAAAGAACTTCGCCACTGATGGTGAATTGGCCGGCCAAACGCTGGATGGTTCGGCGATCTATTGCTGTTGCTGTTGCTGACTCTGGATACTCCTGGGTTTCGAGATATTGCTTGATGTCGGCATACCAGGGTTTGTCAGGGACAGCTTCGGCTTCTTCTATTTGCAGGCAAAAAGCAGGTTCATCTTGAATTTCGACTGTGAGCTCCCATTCTGAAGCTCCTTTTGGGATCTCGAGCATTGATGCAAGTGTGGCGAGAGCATCTGCAAACTGGTTCTTGGCTCTGGGCATGTATGAGAAGGTGATTTCCTTGAATTCCTCGATCAGATTGTCAAGATACACATGATATGGTATCAACTTCTCGTCCTTGGTTTTCCATTCGCCATTGGTCTGATTGATGATAAGCTGTGAGTCTCCAAATAATCGTAGCTTCTTGACGCCCAAGATTATGGCTTCCCTTAAGCCAGCGATGCATGCTTCGTACTCTGCCATGTTGTTGGTGCACTCGAATGCGATGCGCCTCGAGATAGGAATAGGGACATCATCTGGAGAGTAGAGGATTGCTCCAATACCACTCCCTTTAGAATTTGCTGCGCCGTCGAAGAATAACGTCCACTCACCTTTCTTCCTCTTTTCTTCACTTTCGACAAGCAAGAGATCTTCATCAGGAAAGAACGTCTTGAGCGGTTGATAGTCCAGGAGGGAGTGGGCGACAAGATGATCGGCGAGGGCCTGTCCCTTGATTGCCTTCTGAGTGACATAGGTGATGTCGAACTCAGACAAGAGTAGCTGCCATTTAGCTATTCTCCCAGTGAGTGCCGGTTTCTCGAACAGGTACTTGAGCGGATCCATGTGAGCGAGGAGGAGAATAGGGAATGCAATCATGTATTGACGGAGTCGCTGAGTTGCCCAGACTAGGGCGAGGCAAGTCTTCTCAATCGGGGAATACCTGGTCTCGTAGTCGGTGAACTTTCGACTCAAATAGTATATTGCTTGTTCCTTCTTCCCGGTCTCGTCGTGCTGGCTGAGGACACAGCCAATGGCTTCTGCTGCTACCGAGATGTATAACAATAGTGGTCGTTCGGGGGCGGGTGGCACTAGGACTGGAGGATTCATGAGGTATTTCTTGATGCGATCGAAGGCGACTTGGCAATCATCATTCCATTCTTTTGGAACATTTTTCCGAAGGAGCTTGAAAATGGGCTCACAAATAGGTGTGAGTTGGGCGATGAAGCGACTGATGTATTGAATTCTGCCGAGGAAGCCACGAATTTCCTTCTCTGTTCTAGGAGGGGGCATCTCGATGATTGCTCTGGTTTTGGTCTCGCCGACCCTGATGCCATCCTCACTCACCATAAAGCCGAGGAGTTTGCCTCCCGTTGCACCGAAGACACATTTCTGAGGGTTGAGACGGAGCTTGTACTTTTCTAATCTGTTGAATAATTTCTTCAGATCTTCAAAGTGTCCTTCAATTATGTAAGATTTGATGATCATGTCGTCCACATATACTTCAAGTTCTTTGTTCATCATGTCGTGGAATAATGCTGTCATTGCTCGCTGATATGTTGCTCCTGCGTTCTTCAGACCGAACGGCATTACCCTGTAACAGAAGGTTCCCCAGGGAGTGATGAATGATGTCTTCTCACGATCTTCGACGGCCATCTTGATCTGATTGTAACCTGAGAACTCGTCCATGAATGAGAAGATCTTGTATCCAGCAGTGTTGTCAACCAGAGTGTCGATATGTGGCAAAGGGAAGTCATCTTTAGGACTGGCTTTGTTGAGATCTCGGAAGTCGATGCACATTCGAACCTTGCCATCCTTCTTTGGTACTGGCACGATGTTGGCGAGCCATTCAGGGTAGTTGGAGACTACCAAGAATCCCGCGTTGTACTGCTTGATGACTTCATCTCGGACTTTCAGAGCCCATTCTGGCTTCATTCTTCGAAGTTTCTGCTTCACTGGCTTCATATCTGCCTTGGTCGGCAGATGGTGTACAACGAGCTCTTCATCGAGTCCCGGCATGTCTTCATATGAGAACGCGAAGTTGGACAATCTTGGAGCTAGGAACTCTATCATTTTTTGTTTCATCTCAGGTGGCAACGATTTTCCAATGCGTACTTCTCTAGGGATCTCATGCGTCCCCAAGTTTACTATCTCGAAATCATCGGCTACAACATTGGCTTTAGATTCAAACTTTTTGAGGAGATCCTCAAGTTCGGGAGCTGGATCATCATCTTCCTCATCCCGAGCTTCGTCCAGACCCATGAGCTCGAAGTCTAATTCGATGTCGAAATCATATGATTCGACTTCAAACTCATGCGACTCTTTAGACGAACTTGGCACACTATTGAATGTAGGAAAAGAAATATTTTTTGGTTTTTGAGATTTTTCTGAAATTGAAATGCTAGATGTTTTTGGCTTTTGAAAGTTTTTTATTTTTTTAGATTTTCAAAATTCATGGGACTTTGAACAAGTGGGTATTGCAGACCATGATTGAGCCCAACTTGTTACAAAGTTCCGCTCGCTGCTTAAACAGGCATTTTTTTTTGGAAGCCAGAGCCCTCAGATGGCTCTCTGGCTGATTCAAAAGTTAGGGGAACAGATGACCATTCAGGACCCCACACTTCGTCTCCTGGAGAGGTGGGGGTTGATGATTTGGGCAAAGAATCATGGTCTTGCCCAATGACCATGACTTCTCGCTGGTCGGGTTCGAGATCTGAGTCGCACTCAGTCCCTCCCGGGTCACTTACTTCGCATTGCAGTTCGTCTGGTTCCACAGCTAGACACAAGTTTGGAATCTGGATATCAGACCAATCTAGGGCTGGCCACTTCCCTTTCTTGGTCCAATGGATGGGCTGCTTCTGCCCCTGGCTGATGATTGATGATGTTGACTTTGCAGAGATGGGCAAGTCGTGCCCCTTGCTAATTGGTGCTGAGATGGGCGAGTTGTGCCCCTTGCTGATTGAAGTGGGCAGGTTGTGCCCCTGGCTGATTGAAGTGGGCAGGTTGTGCCCCTGGTTGAGAGAAGTGGGCAAGTTGTGCCCCTGGTTGGGAGCAGGTGTCAGAGTAACCTGGTCCTGAAGCTGCTGTATTTGACTTCCTTCTTCGTCTTCATCATTTCCTTCTTCTTCTGGAGGCTTAGATGGTTCGAGAATCTGATCCCATCGAATGGGGGGCCACGTGGCCCAAACTAGGCTCATCGGGAAGCCTTTGTGTAGTGCAGTCGGTTGATTCCCTCCTGGATCTTTGCAAGGTTCTCCTGGCTTGACGAATTGGATGGGCGAGCACCGAAATTTCTTCCTTCCTTTGTCCATGAAGATTGACCTGTATCCGAGTCCCCATTTGCGTTGGTTATATATCAGCGGTACCTTTCTGGACTTGAAGTGATTCTTCATTCGGTATTTGAGGCTCAGACGCTCTGCCGGTGAAAAGACACGGTCCATCCTTATTGGTTCTGGATTGGCGATAGAGTTCACAGTCTCGAATTCGAAACTGTGAAACGGGATGTCTTCTTCAGAGTGCTGGATATCGATGACAGGGATGTTTGGTTCAGTGGCAGCAGCATCGGAAGGAATGATGAGCTCCTTCTCTGCATGGATAGAGATCACTTGATTTCCACAGATGTACTTCACTCGTTGATGCAGGGTTGATGGCACAGCTCCAACCTTGTGCAGCCAAGGTCGTCCGAGCAGCATGTTGAAAGAGGCTGATATATCCAGGACTTGGAATGTGATGGTGGAGACTTCCGGACCTATCTGTACCTCTATGTCGACCTCCCCTTCCACTGATCGGCGGGTGTTGTCGAATGCTCTGACGCATATGGTGCTGGGTCGGAATGAAGAAGGACTGATTCCCAGACATTCTGCAGTCTTGAGTGGGCAGACATTTAAGCTTGAGCCATTATCGATAAGGACCAGCGGAACACAGAGGTCTTTGTATCGTAAGGCTATGTTGAGGGATTGCCCATGATCACGTCCCTCTGGTGGCAACTCATTATCTGTGAAGGTGATGGCGCGCGGAGTCAGGAGTTGTCCAATCATCAAAGCTATCATTTCTGGTGCCGTATCAGAGGAGACGTGAGCATCGTTCAAGGTCTTGGCAAACATTTCTCGGTGTATGCGAGATGTACAGAGTAACTCCCATACTGAGATTTGTGCAGGGATTGACTTGAGCTGATTCGCCACATCGTATGCGGCTTCATTTTTATTGCCGAGGCCTGAAAGGGCGCCTTTGGGATCTCCTCTGTTCTGATTATCTCTTCGGATATA
The DNA here is from genome assembly GCA_003013855.2 of Liriodendron chinense. Lineage (NCBI taxonomy): Eukaryota > Viridiplantae > Streptophyta > Magnoliopsida > Magnoliales > Magnoliaceae > Liriodendron > Liriodendron chinense. Next base: position 550,516 of record ML058393.1, on the reverse strand, counting down.
ACGCCCATTGGGATTCATGTTCCCCACTTCCGCACATTCTGGATAGTGCCATGTAACCTCTTTGTAGTTTTCCTCCCTTTTGCCTTCTAGGACCACCGGTTCTTGCAACGGTGTTGGTGTGGGTACCAAATCTTCCTCGTATGGAGCTTTTGCCTTGAGAACTACATTGTTGCCTGTGCTGAAGGGGTAGTATCGAGGCTTGTCTTCATAGACCACATAAGGTCGTGGTCCTGGCTTGATTGTTCCTGGAGCAGGAGGCTCCCATGGAATGAATACTGGTCCTCTTGATATGGCAGGGGGTTTCTCTGTTCGTCCGAGCTGCCGTAGCGTGATTGACACGCCTCCGGGATTTGCCCCTTGCAATATGACTGGCTCAACTGGAAGAGCTCCTTCCAAGACAACGGGCTCTTGCTGCTGATGAGTATAATCCTTCCTTTGCGGATTGGATTGTTCTGGAGTTGCCCCTTGCAAGATGACAGGTTCGTATGTGGGCTCAATGTATGGTTGTGCTCCTTCTAGGACGACTGGTTGCCAACATGAGGGGCCGTAAGGTGCCCCTTGCACAACTGGCACATCGAATGGAAGTGCTCCTTCGAGTACTACTGGCTCGGAGATTGAAGGAAGAAAGGGACCTACCCCTTGCAAGATTGGAGGAGGATTTGTCGGCCCATAGGTGTAGGCATGAATGGATTGGATGGGGGAGAAGAAGTGATCTAGGCGTTCTTCTTCTTCTATACTGTTGACGGTGGGACCTCGAGATGAACTGGGGTCCGTCTGATGTTGAGGCAGAGGATTCTGAAGAATGTTGGTGGAACCTGCTGCAGGAGTTCCAGGGACTGAGATGACAATCTTGCGGTCATCAATCAGATCTTGTATGGCGTTCTTCAAAGTGAAGCATCGATCAGTGGCGTGGCCACGCCCTTGATGGTAGGCACAATACTCATTTTCTCGGTAATTCGGTGGCAGAGGATGAGGAGGAGGCCTAGGTGCCATTAGAGTAAGTAATTGCTTCTGCACCAGAGTAGCCATGACTTGACTGAGTGGTTGAGAGAGGGGAGTAAATTTCCTGGACTCCCTGTAGTTTTGCCTATTTTGATATGTATTGACCGTTTCCTCTGAACTGCTGTTGTTGTCGAGGTGGTTGTGGCTGAGGATTCGGTTGTGGCTGATACCGCTGAGGCTGATGCTGAACTTGATTCTGCTGATACTGTTGACGTCCCTGTGGGGGAGCATGTTGATTTCCTTGAGCAGTGGTGTTGATGTTGTTTACCTCTGTTGGGCGGGGAGGAGAACCACTGCAGTTTCCATTCCCGTGCCCGATAGGTCTTCCTTCCACTCTGTTCCTCTTGACTGGAGTGGCTTGATGAGGCCATGGGGAGATCGTCCCGGCCCGGATTCCTGCTTCGACTTGCTCTCCAGCACGGATCAATTGTGAGAAATTCGCATATGGATGCGAGATGAGATATCCGGATATGCCTGGATATGTTGAATGAACAATCATGGAGATTTGTTCTTCGTCGTCGATGGGTGTCCGCATTCTGGCTGCCATAGCTCGCCAACGTCCCACATAAGCTAATAGCGTTTCATCATTCCTTTGCCTGAGAGCCGCGAGGTCGGCTCTTCTGGGTGCCATGTTGAGATTGTATGCAAATCTGTCGACGAAAGCCTGGGAAAGCTGTTCCCACGTCCTGATGCGGTGGCAGTCCAGTGAAGTGTACCAATCTAGGGCGTCGCCCTTCAGAGACTTTTGGAACAAACGTATGAGGGCCCCTTCATTTCCTGAGATTGCACTCAGCTCTCCACAGAAGGCTTTGAGATGTGCTGTGGGACAACCGCTGCCATCGTATCTTTTGAATTTTGGAACCTCCAAGTTTTGAGGTACCTGAGCATCTGGGAAAGGACACAAGTCTCTAAACTTGGTCGAAGGTAGATCAATTCCTTGTTGTCGCTGAAGCTGATTTTGCAAGATCTGGAACTGCTCCCCCAACTCGTCCAGTCCTGAGTGATCTGTTCGAGCGACTGGTGCCTCCTGGAGTAAGGCACGTTCTTCTTCGGCATAGTGGTCGATGTCTTCGACCCTATGGGCTTGCTGAAAAGCAACCGCGGGTTGCTGAAATTGATTTGATGACTGAACTGGATTCTGATGAACTGGTGCTTGAAATGATGGTAACTGAACTGGAGATTGTACTGAAGGTTGAACTGGAACTTGCTGGAAATTAACTGGAGATTGCTGAACTGAAGATTGCTGAAAATTAACTGGAATCCCATCGGCGGGGATGTGCTGGAATTGAAAAGTGCTCCTGTTTGCAGGAGGCTGAGATGCTGGGAATTGACCCCCTTGTTGGGTATTCGCCACTGTCCGCTGGTTGATGTGGGCTTGACACTGACCCCCGTTGTGGGCATTCGCTAGTGCTGTCCCTGTTGCTGGAAATTAAATTGAAATCCCATCGGCGGGGATGTGCTGAAATTGAAAAGGTGTCCCATCGACGGGGACATGCTGAGATCTACTGAGATTGTTGTTTGCAAGATTGACTGGAAGCTGACTGGAAGTTCCTGCGACGAGAGTGCTCTGAGATGGCCCTGTCGTTGCAGGAAGGTACTGAGGAAGATGCCCCGTAACGAAGGGCTGAGATGACTGCTTTCGGTGTCTTGGGCAGACTCCGATGGTTGTGCTTGATTTGACCTGGAGGCCGGGAGGACCCGGCGTGGTTGCTGAGACTGCTGGACTGGGCCAACTTGATTGTTGGCTGCTGCGGTGGCTTGTGCTTGCATGAATTGCAAGAGCATTTCTTGCATTGCTCTCACTCCTTATGCCAATTCTTGTATGATTGGCGTATTATCAATGGGCTGTTGCGCTGGAGGTTGCGCTTCGGTCATCTCAAGAGCAGGGAAGAGACGAGTTTCTTCTTCGTGGTCGGATATGGCTTGTTGAGCCCGAGTGCGGATTATGCTGCGGAAGGGAAGTTGTCTCCGCGTACGTTGAGCCCGAGGAGGCGCAATGGTGAGGACTATACTCTACTCTTTTTGGGTTTTGGGATTTTCTTTTTTTTTTTTTGGGATTGGGTTTTCTGTTTTTTTTTTTTGGGTAGAATGCTATGTAGATGAGATTGTATGAGGATTAGTGACTTTCAAGTATGGGAAGGATTCTGTTTTTCAAGTCGGATCACGACTAGTGGGACTAGCTCATCCCCAGCGGAGTCGCCATTCTGTGGACCCTCGCCGATTTTGCGCGCTCCCACACAACGTCGTTCTTCTCGTCCCTTCCCCTTTCGGGAAAAGAAGGAGAGGAGGATGTGTGGGTGCGAAATCGCCGTTTGTGCCACTGGCTTGCCTCGTTCTCGAGGGCTTTGTTTGGTTGTCGTGTTAAGCTGGATGTGTTTAAATGTGTTTATATAAGACCAGAGTCGCCACTAGCCAGTTACTTCGAATCTACAGTTGGCTAGACCCCGTAGAAACGTTAGAGAAGGGAATCCGAAGATTCCTTCCTCTAAAATGACTCCTATTGATTTGCGGTCAAAGATTCAAGGTAAGGGATCACGGTTACAGGGTGGGAAGAGGTTAAGCACCCCACACACTGCCCGTACCGAAGTACGGTCTCTACTTCATAGAATCGATCGAATACTTGAAAGTCTAGTTTAATCCTCGTATATTCTCATGGATGACATGATGCATGAATGCGGGTCTGAACAGTAAGAGTTTCTGATGGGCAGGTTCCAACAACGGGCAAGCCCAGAGGGTACGCTCAAATTGACAGGTGCTTTATGCGAGATGATGCATGCTGTGTGCTTGAATATTCAAAGTGCTTATAGTGATATGTACGTGAATGCAGGTCTGAACAGTAAGAGTTTCTGATGGGCAGGTTCCAACAACGGGCAAGCCCAGAGCATACGCTCGAACTGACAGGTGCTTTATGCGAGATGCATGCGGTGTGTTTGAATAATCAAAGTGTTTGCAGTGAAGCAGGGGGGTTGGAAGAAAAGTAAATGTTGCACTTATACTAGATGCAAATGAGATGATGCTGGAAAAGAGTAGCTGGGTGGACGGAGGTGTCGCAAGGATTGGCTTCGAGTGGCTGGATCAAGATTTGGATGGCTTGGGAGGCTTGGACCAGTGGTCAGGCTGGGCTGGACCAGGGCTAGACTCTCCTCACTCGGGCTCTCCTTGGTGGAAAAATTGGCTAAGGGGTGGAGAAGGACTCGGACCGCACCCGGACTGGCTGGACTTGAAGGGATGTTGAAATGAGAAGGGGAGGGGGGTATTTATAGCAGCGAGGAGTGGCAGTTTACGTAATTTATTTCGGGCGGCCTGCTATGGGCCGCCCGTACGGCCGCTTCTCGGTTTCCAGCGAGTACGGTCGCTCCCTCGGGGCTGCTGTTTGACTCGCTGGGTTGACTCAGTGAGTTGACTCAGCGGGTCGACTCGGTGATTTGACTCGACGGGTTGACTCAACGGGTTGACTCGGTGTTTTGACTCGTCGGGTTGACTCAGCGGGTCAACTCAGTGGGTTAACTCAGCGGGTTGACTCAGCGGGTTGACTCAGTGAGTTTGACTTTTTTAGGATTTTTTGACTGGCCTTTTTTTCTGGGGGATTTTTCAGGCTGATGTTTAAGACTGGGTTGACTGGGTTCAGGCTTGATCTGGGCTATGGAATGGGGCTTACAAGGGTGAGTTTGGCTGAGTTTGGACTTGGGATTTGGGGGTATGGTCCTCCATTCAAACAGCTATCTCTACCAACAGTGTAGCCGAAGGTGGGGTGTCTACAATAATCCAGACTGAAATGAAGAAAACAAAGCATTAATGGAAGAGAGAAAGACGGAACAAAATAATGACATAAAACTCGCAATTAAGTGCTTATTCTAAGCCATGGCTGAAATAAACCAACCAGTCTTCGAAGGGAAGTTTATCCTTGAAAGCCCATAATTACGGAAGCTCCGCAAATAGCTCATAACAAGCCGGGGAGAAGAAGCCTTCGCTCACCGCCTTTTTCTTCTGAGACAGCTCCTCATCGCTCGGAACCTACTCATCATATATCCTCCCGCGAATTGGGAGACCAGCGATACGGTTCAAGTCCCATAGCGAAATGCTCATCTCTCCATACGGCAAATGAAAGGTGTTGGTGATAGAGCACCAGTGGTTCAGAAACCCCTTGTAGACCCACGGTTCGCGGCAAAAGTAACTCGAGGTCACCGCAATAGCCTTAAAGAGGCCTACCGCTTTCAAGGCCTCCCTATGACGTTCCAAAATTTGGTTCGCCCACGCTTCATATCCAGGATAAGTGATCAAATGACCTTGGGTCCGGAATGCGCACGATAACCAGATTTCTGTATCTCCCAGGTGATGAAACCTTTGCCGAAGGGTCTCAAAGTAGTGTGTTGGGAAAGGCCGATGGGGGTCCTGGTTCGGCTTTAAAAATATCATAATCTTTGGGTCCAAGACAGCTTGACGTTTGCCATTCTCAAACAGGGAACAGTTGAGAAAAGGCCCAGGAGTAGATGTCCACGTTTCCACGCTAAAAAAAGAATTTGCGCGGCACACATCTGAAGGCTCGATACTGGGAAGAGAGCGGTGTCGTTGGAAACTTCTAGTGGACCTAATGTACCCTCGTGTATAAGGGTTCCGAATAGCAAGAGGAGAAGTGAGTAGCTTTACGGTTGACCAAACGATCTTCATTTTGTCGGACTTAGACCTGGTCTGCTTCTCCAGGTATACCTGCTTCGCGCCCTTGCCGGCCCTCTTTGGGCGACCGCGTCTAGCAGATTGGGCAGGGGCCAACGGACTCGCCTCGCCTTCTTCGGAACCCGTTGTCCCATCACTACGGAAACCCCGTAAAGGAGCAAACCAGGTATCCCACTGTTCCTGTGTACCCCTGTCTGGAGGAGGTGGCATAACCTGATCACAGAGAATCTTCTTTTGCATGTCCTTGGACAGCGTCAGTATACGTTCATAGAAGTTGAAGGTTTCCGGGGGCAGAAACCATTGGGGATTCTGATCAGATGGGCGAATGACGTTCTTCGAAGTCGCCCGTTTGCGCTTTGATGGATTCAATGGAGGACCTGAAGGACCAGCCTTAGAGGGGTCGCTAGCCATCACAATCTGCGACGGCACATGGAAAGCTTAGATATAGCTCAAAGCAAGAGAAAATGCACACAAAAGAAATCGACACTCTCAAAGTTCAAGAGGATGCAAAGTAGCAGGCAAAGGAGGCACGAGCACCAATAAACGAATCAAGGTCATAGTAAAATGCGTTCGAACTGGCAAAGAAGGAAATAGCACGACAGCATTCATAACCATGACATCATCATCAAGTACAAACAAGAACGGATAAAAGAAAGAGAAAAACAACATAATCATCATTCATTAACTGAGACAGGCCCAGAATATTTGGACTGTCATATCAATTGTTTAAATGTTAAAGTTAGAGTTTGGCACAAGATGACACAAAATTGCGGGGCCCCCTCCCCATGGACAGAAAAGGATCTCAATCTTGTAGTAGTGGAAGAATCCGAGCCTTCAACTAGTCCACCTTCGCCTGGACCCGCGCTTCCTTAGAAATCAGGTCCATCAAGTAGGAGATGCATTGCTGCACAAAGTCTAAGTTCAAGTGTTCAGCATTGGTCCAGTTCCTCACGATGGAGATATCGATCGCAAGTCTGTCGTATTCCCTCAAGGCCACTCTGATCATTCTCCAGATGCTGGCGTGATGATCTGAAAACTCTGCCTCCGTCAGTGGGACAGCCCAAGCCAGGAATCGTCTCTTCTCCCTTTTCTCCCTCTTTAAGGAGTTAAGCCGGCTTAATAAGGCCAAGAAAGAATCAGCCAAGGGAGGCTCCACCGCCTCAAGGAGCGCCAGCTCTTCTGGGAACGAGAAGTCGCCAATGAAATCAAGTATGGCTTTTCTGTGCTCATAAAAAATGGAGGCCATAAGTGTAGTATGGGACGAGAATCTACACCAAGTCTGGATAAAGCCTCGGACACCTCATCATACTGAACATGGAGGGATGACCAAGCTTCCAGACGGTTGAGGGAGTCAAAGAGCCGTTGCAAGCAGTCATGAGCCGCGCGTAAGGAGGCACGAGTTACAACCATTGTCTGCTGGAAAAACAAGACTAACAACCCGATTTGAGAACTGCGGCAATTCGATAAAAAGGAGTAAAGAAAGGAAGCATATGAAAATTATTTGCATCAAATCCAAAGTCAACGGAGGCATGCGCAGGTACTTCTAAACTCTATCTAAATTAATCATTATAATTCCCAGAAAATGCCATTTTTGGCCAGGCATGGCCCAAGATTTAAAGTATATAGGACCAAAAATAGCTTCCGGATAACAATGAATACACATAAGAGTTTATGACGGAAGTGCGGGGCCCCATATCCTTTAAAGTAACGATCCCTGTCACCACGGGAATAGCTTTGCCCACCCAAAAAGTGGATATGATGGGCAGTGTTGGGCCAGATTTACACATGAAAGAGCCCTAGAAACAAGAAAATTCCAAGTCCTGAAAACTGGATGCGTCAGACCCAACGCACCTCCTAAAATAATCCAAATTCCACAAAAAGATATAAAGCCAAATATCTGGGTGCACCAGGCCCAACGCACCCCAAAATACCAAAAACGTTATGACTGAATATCTGGGTGCGTCGAACCCAACGCACATTAAAACATTAATATCGGTCTAAGTTCAATACATAGGTGCATCCGCCCGACGCACCTCGAAATTCAGTCATTTTCCCCAAGTACGATATTTGGGTGCGTCAAGCGTGACGCACTCTTAAAATTTAAGGGTTTCCCCAACGCACCCTTAAAATCCAAAAATTCAACCAAGTTCGAATACTTGGGTGCGTTGAGCGCAACGCACCCTTAAAATCAAAATTTCACCAAGTCATTATTTGGGTGCGTCACGCTTGACGCACCCCAAAAATCCAAATATTTGAAATAAAAGGGTGCGCTTTACCTTTTTTGGGTGCGCTGGCGACAATAAAAGGGTGCGTTGGCGAATATTTTGGTGCGTGAAATGCAGAGCGAATGCACAGTAAAAAGCAAGGAATGAAAGAAAATCAGGCTATCTTATCTATTTATAGTGTGGACCCGGGAATCCGATGCGTTGCGTTAAACGGTCGTAGGTCCATCGCAACGCATCGGAGGGGCATCTATTGGGGTCTCAAAAGTCAGTACCCTCTAAAACAAATCAACTAGGCACGTGCTTCGAGGAAATCCCACAAAATACCATCCGACGCACCCAAATATTCAGATTTGCAAAGGATCCAGTACTTCGCCATTTTTTCTGGTGTGCCCCACGAATCACCGTGATCAAAACCATCCAGAATCAGGCAGACACCTTCTTTATGAATTATGATAAGCAGTGCATGACGATTCGCCAAGAAGCGGGCCCCACAAGCCATTCGTTTCGCAAAACTCAATTTTGCAAAACACGAGTACGTCAAGCGCACCCATTTATTCAGCCCAACGCACCCTTAAATTCATGAAAATTTAAAAAGCATTTCGGGATGTATTTCAGCTCTGACGCATCCGAAAAATAGCTTGATGCATCCGAAAAATACCTTCGACGCGTCCATAAATTTAGAAAATACGAAACTGCAATTTCAGGGTGCATTAGACCTTGACGCATCCAAAAATCGTCCAACGCATTCATAAAATAGCTCGACGCACCCATAAAATCACCAAGAACCAGCATAGCATTTTTTGGATGTATTGGACTCCAACGCACCCAAAAAATAGCTCGATGCACCCATAAAATCAACACTTTTTAAAATATCATTTTGGGGTGCGTCGGAGCTCCCACGCGCCCATTTGGGGGTGCGTCAAAGACTTTATGGGATACGCCATACGTGGCAGCCCCTCATTGGTCGTTGTCCGGTATTTTCGGGTATAAATACCCCCTCTCACTGTTCATTTGGACAGATTAACAGATTAAGAGAGAGAGAGAGAGAGAGAGAGAGAGAGCCATTATCCCTTGAGTATTTGGGATTTACCGCCGGAAACCCTCGCCGGAATCCTTTTCAGACCGCTGGAAAACTTCTTCGGTCACCAAAATCCCTTTCCGATCATCTGCCGGAAGATCACTCCGACCAATACTACCGCAAGTCCAGATTATAAAAATCATAAGTGTGGACGCGCACCCGAAAATAGCTCGACGCACCCGAAAATTCAACATAATTCGGACTTGTATTTTCAGGGTGTATTGGACTCCCGCCCACCCGAAAATAGCTCGACGCACCCGAAAATTCAACATAATTCGGACTTGTATTTTCAGGGTGCATTGGACTCCCGCGCACTCGAAAATAGCTCGACGCACCAAAAAATTCAACATAATTCGGACTTGTATTTTCAGGGTGCATTGGACTCCCACGCACCCAAAAATAGCTCGACGCACCCGAAAATTCAACATAATTCGGACTTGTATTTTCAGGGTGCATTGGGCCCCAACGCACCCGAAAATTGCCCCACTCATCCGTAAATTTGACAAAAATCAGGTATTTAATTTAAAGGTACGTTGGAGCCAACACACCCATAAATTAAGTCCCACGCACCTAAAAAATCAGCAAATTCCAGAACATGTTCATGGGTGCACTAGACTCAATTTTAAGTGTTTTCAAGTACCGCTTGAGCCTATTTTGGGTATTTCGAGCGTTCCGGATGCAACGAAATAGTCAAATGGACATTCTGGGCTCTCTAACAACGAGCAGAACTGCGTATCTTCGAGGTTCGAGCCGGTTCAACGCATTGAATGAAATGACTTCTCGAAAAAGAGTTGCCAGCATCCAGAACTATGCAAATATGTCATCATTCATATCTATTGTAAAGATGTGATCCGATTTGGGTCGAAAGTTAGACAAACGGGATTATGGTTATCACGATAAAACATACTAAAGAGTTTCAATTCACTACAAAATAATTGCTATGAACTGCCACAACACAACAGTCGATGCCCTACCCATTCAAACGGCATCCGTCGGTTGGGCTACGCAGGTATACACAACTGTAGAGTGGACTTCCCAAGGTCACCTGTCCATACATTGACAGGCGCGGGCCCAGAGTCGTCCTTCCCAGTCATAAACCCTGATAGGCGCGAGCTAATCATCTTATCTTGTAATTCATTGGATGACAATGTGTGATCAAAAGCACAAGTTGAGGCTTAAATATTGCATATTTAGCATCTACTTAGCATTGATTTTATCGTATATATTAAGCTAATTAGTCATAATTATGTGTGTTTCATGTGCATGAAAATATTTGAAGAACAAAACCAAATTCGTGCTGCTAAAGGAGATTTAAAGTCCAAGAGATGATGATCGACCCTATTCGAGCATGTGGATGAAAAGAGATAAAAAAAAAAGTTGAACAAAGCTTGAATAATGTATAAAAATTCCAAATATAGAACAATAGGGTCAGAAAAGTAAATTTCAGAAATTTCAAGAAATAACCCTGCAGTTTACTCAAATGTTATTTCAATCGCATTGAAGTTGTCTTCGATCCCATCAAAGTCCTGTCGAAGATGCCTTCGATCCCATCAAGAAAAGTTAATTTTTTGCTGAAACTTGTTGGACAATCTGGACACATCTTCGATCCCATTAAATGTCCTATCGAAGACACTCCGATCTTATCAAAGATCCTATCGAAAGAGGCGATGATTGCGTGATTTTTAAGAAATTTGATGAAAATTTCCAGATCTGCGTAATTTGGTGGATTTTTCTTATTTAAAAGGCTCTCCTACATGTCCCAAATAATTTAGAAGTGAAGGAGATAGAGAGGATCTCGAGGGTGGAGCGGCCATGTCAGTTCTGTACTGAGTTTTCTAGTTCTTTTCTAATTTTCTTAGTTTCTAGTTTGTTTTTCTTTTTGAGTTACCCATGCTAGGCTAATCTCTTGGCTATGGCTAAGAGATGAAACTCTATAGTTTATTTTCAATTATTTAGTTCACTTTTATTCAAGTTTTAGGTTTGAATAATGAACAATTCATTGATTAGTTTGAATAAAGTTGATAGTTTTAAATAATTCTGAGATCTCTTGTGATTGTGATACATGGGCTGCTTGTGAGTTTCTGAAATTTATTAAAATTATTTTATGCGTTTTGATTTGTAAAAACCTAGATTCATCATGATTTTCAAATATGGTGAATGCTTCGAGTTCTCTATATGTTGAAAATTTATATTTTAAATTAGAACTAATTAATCAAGTGAAGTTCATATCTATTTTAGTTTATGAATTCTAAATTAGCTGTTCTGTCATCCGGCTGGATATGATAGGACTTCGATTATAGTTAAGTTATCTAATTGAATAAAGTAAATTAGATGTTGTATATAACTAGAAGTGGATTTATTATTAGAGTGTCATCATGCTCATGCCTGAGTGAACACTTGAATACTCTAAGTATCTTCTAGATGACAGGATATTAGATCAAGGGTTGTCCAACAACTATGCTAGGAAACGCTTTATGCGTGATTATTTGACTGAGAATCGATCCACTTATCATGCTCCACCGCGTAAGACATTGTGTGAGCACTTGAACGATTATTCCTATAATGCTCTGCCGTATAATATGATGTGTGAGTATTCAAGGGATTGCACTTATAATGTTCTACCAGGAATGACACTACGTGATTATCGGAATAAGAACAATGCACGTAACATGTCATCGGGTAAGACGTTGGGTGAATATCGGAATGAGAATCAGGTATATAATGATCCACCGATTACGACAATTCGTGATTATTTATATGACTATGGTTATCAACAACCATACAACGGTCCATCATACAACATGAACGAACCTAATTGGCGAAACTATAATTTTAGTTGGAGAGATAGACCAACATTGGAAGTTAAAAACTCTCCCCATGGGCCCTCTACCTATGAGACTTCATCCAAAAGGACCCTTGAGGATATGTTGCAAACATTTATGGAAAACACATCACATGCCATCAATGAGACGAAAACATTAGCTGAGCGAATAGAATAACCCCTCACCGATGAGGAGGATGGGACCTCTCTAGTCCAACATCCATCTGACCTAATGGAACAATTCAAGGCAAATGATTTCAGTCCCTCTGACATAATCGTTGAGTGTAATGAATTTATAATCTCCTTTAGATATAGCGAGCTGATTGACGATGAGATTTCAATGAAAGTTAATGAATCCGAGGAATCTACAAAATATGAGGAAAATGATATGATTCATTACAATGAAGGGTTAGAGTGTGCTTATGAGTTTATGGTTCCATTTTCCCAAATAACGATCTCATCTGAGCCTTTAGTTGATGATCACGCCATAGAAATTTTTCAACAATGTGATTTTGATATAATCCACCATACTAACATGCCTAATTTCAATATGGAAGAAGAGTCCCCTTGATTGAATATTCCAACTCTTTGAAAGTTTGCTTGGCTTACTTTGAAAACTCAGATGTCTTATAATTCTAGATATAGTGAAAGCCTAGTAAGACCCTATATCGATGCTTGAGAAGCCCCACTCCATTGATTTACAACTGTTACCATCTATTGTGGAAGCACCGAAAAATTCTGAATTTGTGGAGCAGATACCATTATCTAAAGAAAAACTAATTGAAGTCTCTCCACCACCTTGAGTTTTTCAACTAAAAGATGATCATGACTAGGAAGATCCGTACTTGTATAATCCTTACCTAGTTCAGAATTTTAGGAGATGTTTTTAATGGACGAACTGATATCATCTCCTTTCCTTATATATGTGGTGAAATTTTCTCTAAGAAACCTACTACATAATTTATGTGGTATGGGTTTCAATGGGCCTTAATGATGCAGGGAGGACATGGTAGGTCGATCACCGTCTCCCTAACCGATTGTTTCTCGAATCCACGAGAAGAAATAAAAGGATAAAAAGAGGAAATTAATTTCGAATAATTATTTTTTATAGATTCAATGAATAATAACGGAATTACAATATATATAAATAGGAAACTAAACCCTAGGTAAAGTACCAGACTCCAACTCAAACTCAAACTCCTAGAAAACGCAACTTACTATAAATAGTAAACTCACTATTTATAGAAGTCGTTCAATTCTACTAGAACTCTGGGTTTTCGGCAAAAAATAGAAAGTTATCAAACGGGCCCAACCATGTTGTTCTACTAAATATTCTAAGCCCTTTTCATATTGGGCACTAACTCTAAAACCCTACGGATCCAAAGTTATGATCGAATTAAAACTTACTATAAATAGTAAAACTGAAAATAAACTAGCCTAATGACTGTCGATGTAATCGAATCTCGCGATTCCGGCATGGGCAACCTGGCGTAGCGGGGTTGGGTGGCTAAAGTAGCTCGAGCTACCCCAAAATGATATATTATGTATCCAGAAACTCATTCCGGATTGCAAGATACGACCGGTTTACGGTCCTGACGGTCTGGATCACTTTTGACCCTTACTGGTCTTCTTTTGGTCCATCTGGGCCATAAAATAATCAGCGACCCGTTCTACGTCACTTAATGATGAAGAACACCCATGTATATTGCAAAATAGGACTATGGATGGTCTTAATGAGAAATTTATGGAAATACATGATGATTCTCATGTGAAAGATTTGAGTAGGTTAGGTAGGTTAGGTTTTATTTTCTGCATTAGGTTTTCTTTTATTTTGTTCAATGTATCAATAATTCTCCTAGTCTGATGGAGAAGTTGCTCTCACATCTCGGGTATACTCTCTTTCACCCACTCCACTATATTTATAATTCACTCATGTTTCTATTCACTGAACTAACTTTTTGAACATTGAGGATATTGTAGAATTTAGGTTGGGGTGGGAATTCTTACGGAATTTGTTCAATATATATATTTTTTTTTATCCTTTTGGGTATTTTTGGGCTAGAGAAAAAAAGAGGAGGTTAAATTCTATGAATTTGAATAAATTGAAAGGATTCTGAATTTTAGAATGAAAAGGCATCTTAGCGATGAGAATTGTTGAAGTTTAGAGTCTAATTATTTAATAAATTTCAAATTTGATTTTATTTTATTAATTTTCTGTTAGAAAGTGTAACGCATAGTATTTTCATTATAAATTAATTAATTTAATTATATGTTTATTTAATTTATTTTTATTATTTTATTTGTCTTTTAAACTTGATAAAATCATATTACACCATTCACAGATAATCCAAGGGAGTCCCATTTACAAAAATTGCTTGGATTAGGCCGTGGAATAGTGTAGAACCGTGAAACTTAATATTTTACATTAACTATAAAAATGCCACTAAATAAGCCCATGTTTTAAGTAAACTAATTTCCTACGTTCCTTTTAGGCCAAAACTTTAGGTGCAGCCTATCTGACTAAAATAACCGTACACATGGAATTTCGGCCCTTACATCATATTACAAATATCCCAGTCAGAAATCAGCTAACGGACAGTCCATATCAACTCAGATTTGTACCATTCTTCTGTCCAGCGGCCATTTTTGTGCTGCCGACCGAGTGGACGGAGCAGATCACTCCGATCCACCTCCGTGGACCCCACCTGTTGTGGCCGCGCGTGAGACGCGGGTTCCGTACCGCGTGCGCACGAGGGAGACCTCCTGCCTTCCGTCTTAACAGCGGACGGCACTGCCGTCCCGTGACCTCCATGACGTCCATCATAGGGGGCCCTAGTAATAAATCCAGCCCGTCCATCAGGTTTGAACCTTGTCCAAACCCTGTCCGTCCAAGATTTGAGGCTAACTGTTGTCTTTGTGGCCCACCCCATTCGTCCAAAAAGGGACTAGATAACCAAGATCGACCAAGATCTTCACCCCCGCTTCGCATGGGCGGCCCAGATATCGCTGGAATGTGCGTGTGGACCTCCTACGCCTGTCCAACGGGAGTCTTGCGTAGGAAACTTCTGGATACAAGCTACCGCTCTCCAAAACGAACTAGGAGTCCGTTTCTTCGGCACCACGCCCCCACCCACCGCCCTAGCTGGCTATAAAAACCATTCGTCCGTTACCTTCCCCTCTTCATAGATCTCTAAGAGAGAGAAAGAGAGAATTCGTAGAGAGAGAGAGCAAGTCGAGAGAAGAAAAGATTGAGTCGGAGCCGATTCGACCCGGCCGAGTGCCAAGCCGCCCTGAGTAGTGGTACGTCCATCTGAGTTAGATATTTGCTTCCTAATCTACTCCCATACTCTAATCTTAGATGAAGTTCAACCTTAGGTGAACAAAACTAAGAAAATCTTATCATTCTACTCTCTAATTCCACATTCTTCACTAAACGTCATAGGTTTGGATCTAAGCTCGAGGACACAATCCTAATAACATCTTAAATCACCAATTTTCAAGACCATGTGTGATGAAAACTGTTCCTTGCTCATATTAGATGATGTATGAAACTCTTGAATGCAAACTCGCTGAAATTTTGGTTGCTAGGAACTATGTTATAGAATACATGCCTCCATGATGATATACTCATTTCTGAAAGGCTTTTCTATGATCTTCATGTTTGAATTATGTCTCTTACATGTTCATGATGTACTTGATGTATATGGTGTGGTATGAAATGGATTCATGTATGAGAATGTTCAGTCAATAGAAACCTTTTGTCCCATGGATAGTATGATGACGATGGACTTAAAAAGATGAGTTCGATGGAATGTTTGGGCAAAACCCATATATGTAATGTTGATGAATGCCCTATGGACCAACATACACTTGGATGTGATGAATCCTTGAGGGGTTAATGATATTTGTATGCCATACATCTTATCCTGACTAAGATGTGTACGCCCTCTTTACGGTTGACCCCTATTGGGGGAAATGGCTATTCCATGTCATGATGGACCATGGGATGAGGTAAAGAGTGACTGTTGTTCATGAACATCACTAAATTGGCTGGATGTGAAACTACTTAAGTAAAGGTGAAATCAAACATGCATTCATTTACCTTTGGGGGTATTATCTGGTTTAGTGCATGGGAAAAGTGGAATTGGTCCCGTCCTAGCTAGAACCTATAGCGACTAGTGCCTAGTGAGGAGAGTGGAATTGGTCCTATCTCACTTAGTTGGGGTGCCTTAGCCAAAGCATGCATACCATGCATCGCATCAAGCAAGATTTCTTATGTTTGTTTTGGATTTGGTATGATTATTGTGTTTAAATATTATTGTGCCATTCTTGGTGGATAATCCTCACTCAGTTGATCGCGAGCAACTCACGTCCTCCTGGGACGATGTTTTAAAACACCATTCCAAATATTGCAAGTGACAATCCAATAGGAGAGCCTAAACTGCAGGGCGAGGAATACGAAAGCTCATGGCAACAAATGGCGGACGATGAGGCTGATATAGCGTTAAGATGTTTTGCTTAGTTTCTTTAATAAAGTAGTTTTATTTTCTTTTGAATATGTAATAAGTCTCTTATGGAGACAATAAGTGGAACGTTTGACTAGACATGTTTTATTTATTTTACATTTGATTTAGAACTTAGAATAGAAAATTTATGGAATAAGAATTTTAATTTTCATCATTATGCTATGAATGCCATGAAGATATGAAATATCGGTATGTGTGTGTAGAAACGTATCACTAACACACATGAGTTAACACTCGGAAACTCGACCTTTCATGTCGTCCACGAGAGTCAAATTTTTGAGGCGTTACAAGTTGGTATCAGAGCATAAACAGGACCTTGGGTGTGATGCCCAACCCATCGCATAATAAATTCACCTAGGACTTAGACCCCTGAAACTAGTGATGCATTAACCTAGGAACGTTCATGATTTGGTTGCATGAAGTGCTTGGATATAGAAACTCACACCTAGGTTCCCAATGGTGTCAGTAGTGTAGCCATCGAACGTAAAACATGACTCTAGGGTTTTGGGAGGAGAAATCCCACCTACCATTTATGTTTTGGAGCTCTTATCTATTCGCCACACTTATTTCAGCAAACCCGCCAGGAGGAATGGTGTAATACCACTGAAAAATTTATTTGTTTAATTTCTTATAATTTCCACCAGTTAGGACAGATTTTAGGACTCAGTTGTGGTGACACAGTTGTAAATAGATAACCAGAGAGTAGAAAATTTTGAAATTTTATTTTTAGACTTTTAACATAACCTTAAATACCTATGTAAATTTTCAGATCAATTAGACTAGTAAAAAAATCAGGAAAAATCCAACAGTGGGAAATATTCTATAAAAATCAGTGCTAACCTGTAATAATTTTTGAAGAACATTGGTTAGAACTCTAGTTTATATTTCGAATTTTGATCTGAAAAAATTCTGGGACATTACCTACCTAATCTACTACCTATGTTTCAAATTTTAGGTAAATTGATGCTTAGGTTGAGAGATAAAATTCTGAGAGTACAATCAGGTCCTGAGTCCAGATTCGTCCTTTTAACTTAGGTAAGGCACCAAAACCTTTTGAATTAAACCCACAAGCACTTAACCCTACCCTAGGAGCAACCCCTAACCCTCCAATGGTTGTTCCTAGTTAGAAATGGCCCCAAAAAAGAAGAAGAGAAGCATAAAATCCATTGCCTCAACCGCCCCCGACCGAAATCATCATCCAAGGATGATGCCCCACCTTCTCCAACCGGCCCACAGCCATGGGAAGCCATGTTTGGAGCTTTTGACCGACTAGCAGGCATGATGCACCAACAACAAGTGCAATAACAAGAGCAGTAAGTTAGACACCAGACTCTGTTAGAAAGAGTCGTAACCTTAATGACGTCGGGCCAGACCCAAAATCAGGTGCCGCCTACACCTCAGGGTCAGCCAGAGACTTAAACGCCATCTACAGCACCCCCTTGAGCACGAACTGCACCTCAAAATCACCTACAGGGCCGAGTACCGCCCTCAGTGCCCATTCAAGCACCACCCCCGATGCAGCTGAGATTCGCCTTACCAGAGGAAACCGTACTAATAGAAAAGTTCATGAAGCTGCGCCCAGAACCGTTCGTTGGAAGTCCTGATCCTACTAAGGCAGACTACTGGATTAAACAAATGGCAAAGAAATTAGATACCATGGTAGGGCCTACTCACGTATGGTGGGAAGCGACTAAAAGATAGGCCCCAGAAAATTATCAATGGACATGGGAGGCCATTCGTGTCAAATTCCATGATAAATACTTCCCTAAGGCCTATCGAAAGGAAAAGATGAGAGAATTTCTCAAGTTGGAACAAGGAAACATGTTTGTGGCCCAATATAAAGACGAATTCGCAGAGTTGGCAAGTTATATACCTAGGGCAGTGGAAGACCTAGAGTACAAAACTCATAAATTTCAAGAAGGGTTAAGGCCAAGTATCTGATCCAAGATTAGCATTCTGAAACTCCATTCATATGAAGAGATCGTGGACCGCGCTATGATTGCAGAGAAGGTAGGGATAAACATGCCATTTATAAAATCACAACAGGATCATCATGAATGTAAATGATACCTTCAACGACTCAAGGTTCTTCTTCCGCTTCTGCAAGCGGCATCATGGAAAAAAGGCGTCCTTGATTCTTCTAATTGGAGCTCGACGTCTCTTTTCTCTGGGCTGGAGGGTAGACAAGTTGTGTCAGCTTTGGTGCTTGCTGAGGTTGTTGAATCCGATTTTCTATGCGCAGAGCTGCCCTTTGTTCATCAGCTATCCTTTTATAACACTTTATGGCTAGGTGTCCTGGCTTCTTGCAATAATAGCAATCTTTATTTTCTAGAATCTGACGTTGTTCTGGTATGTCGTTTTGTGGATAAGCTGGTTTGAGTCTCTTCTCGGGGGCAGACATAATACTTGGTGGTGCCTTATTCTTCGATACTGCTAGTCTGATTTCATTACGCTGTTGTAAGTAACATTCTGTGTCCTTTTCTGCAATCATAGCACGGTCCACGATCTCTTCATACGAATGGAGTTTCAGAATGCTAATCTTGGATCGGATACTTGGCCTTAACCCTTCTTGAAATTTATGAGTTTTGTGCTCTAGGTCTTCCACTGCCCTATGCATATAACTTGCCAACTCTACGAATTTTTCTTCATATTGGGCCACAGACATGTTTCCATGTTCACACTTAAGAAATTCTCTCATCTTTTCCTTTCGATATGCCCCAGGGAAGTATTTATCATGGAATTTGACACGAAAGGCCTCCCATGTCCACTGATAATTTTCTGGGGCCCATCTTTTAGTCGCTTCCCACCATATGTGAGCAGGCCCTGCCATGGTATGTAATTTCTTTGCCAATTGTTTAATCCAGTAGTCTGCCTTAGTAGGATCAAGACTTCCAACGAACGGTTCTGAGTGTAGCTTCATGAACTTTTCTATCAGTATTGTTTCCTCTGGTAGGGAAAATCTCGGCTGCATTGGGGGTGGTGCTTGAATGGGCACTGAGGGTGGTACTCGGCCCTCTGGGTGATTTTGAGATGCAGTCTGTGCTTGAGGGAGTGTTGTAGATGGCGTTTGAGTCTCTGGCTGACCCTGAGGTGTAGGCGACGCCTGATTCTTGGTCTGGCCCGGCGTCATTAAGGTTACGAGTCTTTCTAACAGAGTCTGATGTCTAGCTTACTGCTCTTGTTGTTGCACTTGTTGTTGGTGCATCATGCTTGCTAGTCGGTCGAAAGCTCTAAACATGGCTTCCCGTGGCTCTGGGCCGGTTGGAGAAGGTGGGGCATCGTCCTCGGATGATGATTCCGGTCGGGGGGCGGTTGCAGGAGCGGATTTTACGCTTCTCTTCTTCTTTTTCGGGGCCATTTCTAACTAAGAACAACCATCAGAGGGTTAGGGGATGCTCCTAGGGTAGGTTAAGCACTCGCAGGTTTAATTCAAAAGGTTTTGGTGCCTTACCTAAGTTAAAAGGACGAATTGGACTCAGGACCTGATTGCACTCTCAAAATTTTATCTCTCAACCTAAGTGTCGGTTTCATCTGAAATTTGAAATAGGTAGTAGATTAGGTGGGTAATGTCCTAGAATTTTCTCAAATCAAAATTCAAAATATAAACTAGAGTTCTAACCACTGTTACTTTGTAAATTACTGCATGTCAGCACTGATTTTTACAGAATATTTCCCATTGTTAGATTTTTCCTGATTTTTGTACCAGTCCAATTGATCTGAAATTTTACATAAGTGTTTAAAGTTAAGTTAGAAGTATAAAAATAAATTTTCAAAATTTTCTACTCTCTGGTTATCTATTTACAACTGTGTCATCACAACTAGGTCCTAAAATCTGCCCTAACGGGTGGAAATTATAAGAAATTAGAAAAATAAATTTTCCAATGGGATTACGCCATTCCTCCTGGTGGGTTTGCTGAACTAAGTGTGGGG
The DNA here is from genome assembly GCA_003013855.2 of Liriodendron chinense. Taxonomy (NCBI): domain Eukaryota; kingdom Viridiplantae; phylum Streptophyta; class Magnoliopsida; order Magnoliales; family Magnoliaceae; genus Liriodendron; species Liriodendron chinense. Next base: position 530,260 of record ML058393.1, on the reverse strand, counting down.
AATAAATAAGAGCCCCAAAACATAAATGGTAGGTGGGAGTTCTCCTCCCAAGACCCTAGAGTCACATTTTTACATTTGATGGCTACACTACTGACACCATTGGGAACCTAGGTGTGAGTTTCTATATCCAAGCACTTCATGCAACCAAATCATGGATGTTCCTAGGTATATGCATCACTAGTTTTAGGGGTCTAAGTCCTAGGGTGAATTTACTATGCGATGGGTTGGGCATCACACCCAAGGTCCCGTTTATGCTCTGATACCAACTTGTAACGCCCTGAAAATTTGACTCTTGTGGATGACATGAAGGGTTGAGTTTCCGAGTGTTAACTCATGTGTGTTAGTGATACATTTCTACACACTTACCGATATTTCATATCTTCATGGCATTCATAGCATAATGACGGAAATTAAAATTCTTATTTCATAAATTTTATATTCTAAGTTCTAAATCAAATGTAAAATAAATAAAACATGTCCAGTCAAACGTTCCACTTATTGTCTCCATAAGAGACTTATTACATGTTCAAAAGAAAATAAAACTACTTTATTAAAGAAACTAAGCGAAACATCTTCACGCCATATCAGCCTCATCGTCCGCCATTTGCTGCCACGAGCCTTCGTATTCCTCGCCCTGCAGTTCGGGCTCGCCTATTGGATCGTCACCTACAATATCTGGAATGGCGTTTTAAAATACCGTCCCAAGAGGACGTGAGTTGCTCGCGATCAACTCAGTAAGGATTACCCACCAAGAATAGCACAATAATAGTTAAACACAATAATCATACCAAATCCAAAACAAACATAAGAAATATTGCTTAATGCGACGCATGGTATGCATGCTCTGGCTAAGGCACCCTGACTAAGTGAGACGGGGCCAATTCTACTCTCCCCACTAGCCACTAGTCGTCAGAGGTTCTAGTTAGGACGGGACCAATTCCACTCTTCCCATGCACCAAACCAAATAATATCCCTAAGGGTAAATGAATGCATGTTTGATTTCACCTTTACTTAAGTAGTTTCACATCCAGCCAATTTAGTGATGTTCATGAACAACGGTCACTCTTTATCCCATCCCATGGTCCATCATGACATGGAATAGACTCGACCCTTCGTGTCGTACACGAGAGTCGATTTTTTGGGGCGTTACAGAAAGTTTAAACATTGATTGAGTCATGAATTTTCACAATTCACACCTAGCTTATACTTCTAGAATTTAAGTTGATATTATAGTGTTAATTTGATGATTATTAAGAGTGCTGGGAACCACGCCTGGAGATGTCTGCTTTATTCCTAGAGAAAGAAATAGAAAAAAAAAGGAATTGAAAAAAATGTGTGAAAAAAAATAAAATAAATCGAAGGAAAAGAAAGCTAAAATAGTGAAATTGAAAAGGGCTACTTATGACCACAAAAAAAAGAATGTGATTAGTGTGAAAGCCGTCGATGGAAAAATCAAGAGCTGGAGAATAGTTATTGAATCAGTGATTTGGTTGATCTGACCATTCTTGTGATTATCAATGTCAACATGAATGTAGAAAGCTGAACTTCTAGTTGTATTGAGTTAAATTTCACCATGCATCATGAAACTTAATGTTTGGAATGTTTCTACTAATGGATTAATGTTTTGAATTCAATTAGGTTGTTTGTTAAGTTCTTGAATCTATGTGAATACGATTTTCAAAACTTTGAGCTTTGGAATTCTATTGTTTGGATTAATTGAAGAATTGTATGAGTTTATAGAATTTATTCTTCCAAAAAGAATTTTGATCTTGGTTTTGAAAATATTTTGCTTAATGCCTAGTAAAATGTTGGTTGGGGTGTGTTGAGGCCTAAATATTTCATATTTATCAACTATTTAGCATTGATTTTATCGTATACATTAAACTAATATTTCTAGTTCTTTTCTAGTTTTCTTATTTCATATTTATCAACTATTTAGCATTGACTTTATCAAATATTTCTAGTTCTTTTCTAGTTTTCTTATTTTCTAGTTGTTAATTTTTCTTTTCGAGTTAGCCATACTAGGCTAATCTCTTAGTTAGGGCTAAGAGGTAAAACTTTTTAGTTTATTTTCAATGCTTTAGTTTACTTTGATTCAAGTTTTGAGTTTCAATAATGAACAATTCATTAATTAGTTTAAATAAATGTGATAATTTTAGATAATTCTAAGATCTCTTGTGATTGTGATACATAGGATGCTTGTAAGTTTTTAAGATTAATAAGAATGGTTTTATGGGTTTTGATTTTTAGAAACCCTAAATTCATCATGATTTTCGGATACGGTGAATGCTTCAAGTTTTCTATAAGTTGAAAATCAAGATTTTGAATTAGAACTAATCAAGTGAAGTTCATATCTATTTTGGTTTATGAATTCTAAATTAACCGCTCTATCATCCGGATGAATAGGATAAGACTTCAATTCCAATAGAGTTATCTAATTGAATCAAGAAAATTAGGCATTGTAAATAACTAGAAGTGGATCTTTGGAAATCCTAGTGTTTATTTTCATCGATTTTACCTTTTAATTGAATCCATCTACCTTTAATTTAGTTTTAGTTTAGTTCACATAGTTTAGTTTTAGAACTTAGTTTGTCTTTGAGTGTTTGAACCTATAATTCTCCCTGTGGATCGACCTCGGTCTCACTGAGTTATTACTACATCTGTTGGGGTCCTAAAAGGTAGGGACTCCTAAGAATGAATAAAATAACCATATGCTTCTAAAGGAATCACGCGAAACGCCTCCTGGTGCACGCAAAACGAAAATACACAGGATTTCCTTAGCCAAATTCTCCAGTGGGCCCCGCCGATCACCGTGTCCAGAACCGCCCGGAAGTGGACCCGCAACCTCATTACTACTCATGATGAACAGTGCCAGTGATTGCGCAACGAAACGGACCCCACAAACCCTCCAAAATCTAAAACCCAATTAATGGGGCCCACATTTACGTGTCCACCACCCATAAATTCGAGCACCCCACGCGCTCGAAAAATCAGCAAAAAAAGGAATTCATCCAAGGGTGTTTTGAGTCCCATGCACCCTGAAAATGGTGCCACGCACCCTTAAAAACGACACATTTTTGTGATTCTCATTACGGAGGCGTTTTGAGTCCCACGCACCCTGAAAATGGGTCCACACACCCGTAAATTCCATAAATTTCCAGGAATCAAATTACAGATGCGTGGAGCCCCACGCACCCGTAAATTAAGTCCCATGCACCCAAAAAATCGAGTATTTTCCGAACATGTTTCTGGGAGCGTCGGACATCCGCACGTCATTAATCAGGTGCGTAGGGAACATTTTGCAGGTGCGTGGCACGTGGCAGCCTCTCATTGGCTGACTTCCGGCCGACTTCGACTATAAATACCCCCCCTCCCATTCATTTGGGATGATTTTAAGAGAGAGAGAGAGAGAGCTGCCACCGCCGGAAACCCAAAATCCCTGCCGGAATCCTCGTTGGAATACTTTTCCGACCATCGGAATACCCTTTCCGATCGCAGACACCACTACAGGTCTGAATCCTACAAACATAAGTTTGGCCACGCACTCGTAAAAGCACCCCACGCACCCAAAAGCGGCCCATGCATGTGTAAATTTGGCCTTACGCATCCATAAAATAGACAAATCGAACAAGTACATCGGACTCTCACGCACCCGAGAAGTGGCCCATGCGTCCATTAATTCGGGTCCCACGCGTCCGTAAATTCATCAAAATCAGATTTGTAAATTTGGTCCCACGCATCCTGAATATGGACCCACGCACCCCTAAATTAATCAGAAATTCTGTACTTAATTTTCAGGTGCGTGGAGTCCCACGCACCCGTTTAATAAGTCCCACGCACCTAAAAATTCAGCCAATTGCAGAACATGTTCGTAGGTGCACCGGGCTCAATTTTAAGTGTTTTCAAGGTCCGCTTGAGCCTATCTTGGGTATTTCGAGCATTCCGGACGTAATGGAATAGTTGAACGAGCGTTCCAGGAACTCTAAATGAGTGGAGCTGAGCATCTTCGAGGTTTGGCCTTATTCGACACGATGAACGAAGTGACTTCCCGAAAAGGAGCCGCCAGCATCCAGAGCTATGCAAATATACCATCATTTATGTTTACTGTAAAGGCATGATCTGATTTGTGTCAAAAGCTAGACAAGCAGGGCTATGGTTACCACGACAAACCATGCCAAAGAGTTTCGATTCTCTACAAACCAATTGCTCAACTGCCACATCATAACGGTCGATGCCCTACCCATCCAAACGGTATCCGTTGGGTTGGGCTGCGCAGGTACACACAACTGTAGAATGGACTTTCCGAGGTCACCTGTCCCTACATTGACAGGCGCGGGTCCAGAGTCGTTCATCTCAGTCATAAACCCTGACAGTCTCAGCCCGGATCTCCGGCCAAAATATGGGACATAGACATCTGACTAACACAAAGGTGGTTCAGTACACAGCAAAACAAATACAGGTCTCTACGACCACAAACTCTAAGACCATAGTCCCTGCTGGCTAGTCTTTTGCCTTTTAATCAAGGGTCATCGATCATCCGATGTAATTAAGGGCTCGTGCCAGATCACAGCCTAGAATGTACAAGATCTCAGGATCTCTGGAATAAAATTCGCCTTGCGATATCTCTTCTCTTGTGTACTTTTGTGAATGTTTCTGATTGTCTACGAATGTTCCTATTATTCAGAACCCTAGAGCAACAAAACACCACATCTTAGAAAATGTCGTTGTGATCCATTTTTTAGTTCCAACAAACTGGCGACTCTGTTGGGGAACGAACCCAGAATCTCTGGTTAATTCTGAGTATAGAAACGCTCTAAGATCAATCATTCACATATGCGAATGTGTACACAGGAGATTTATCGCGAGGCATAATGTTTCGGCGCCCTCGGGCGCCAAACTGGCGACTCTCAACGGGAACGTTCCTCCCTTCATCTTTAAGGCAGTAGACGGTAAATCAAAGGTTTAACCACAAACCACTACAACTACGCACGTTTGTCTTCTCCTTGCTTATTCCTACTAGTTATGCACCACGATCGATGGATTCACGCTCCCGACCGCGTTTATGAACTGTTCTAATGATTTTCTGACACTACAGAATTAGCAAGATATTAGGACAAACAAAAGAAATGGCAGGCCCGATGACCGGGTCATGCACCTTCCTTGCCACCGGAGGTTTCAGCTTCCCCCGTTTCACTGCAACTGTAAATCCAAAACCAGAGTGGCAGATGGTTGAGACCCGAAGGCAGAAGAAGGAACAGAAGAAAGCTGCCATCTTAGCAGCATACAGGAAGGCAAACATTACAAGACCTCGCCCCGTGATCAGGAAACAGTGGCAGCCAAAGCAGGGGCAGAAGACCCTTATCGGCAGGAGGGTTGTGTCAGCTGAGCTCGCAATGCCCGCAATGATGGTTGAGCAGTTCCCGCTGTTGTCCAAAACCGCTCACACCGCGCAAAAGACCACTAAGCCCGCGCCTGTAAAGTCCGAGCCCACGACAACCCTCGTACAGAAACAAAGCCCGGTTCGAAAAATCCAGTTGGCGCAAGTAGTAATGGTCCAAGTGGCCGCAGAGGCAGAAGAAGAAGCTTATGAGACAGAAGAATCACCTCTGTTGCAAGATCAGATCGACAGACTGGTTGAGGCCAACCGCGAGACAAACGAGCGAATGAAGGCTATCCAGGAGGCCTTGACCACTCTGATAGCGCAGAATGCCATCAGAAGTATCGCGCCGCCCACCCGTCAGTCGGTGGAGGAATCTCAAGGCGCGACAGAAGGTCCGGTTGAGCCTGAACCACCCATCCAACCCAGAATCGTGCCAATCGGACGTGCGCCGCTTGCCACGTCTCATGTATCACGAGAAGAGTTGTCTCAGACAATAGCCCATATGATGCAGCAAGAAAAGGAGAAAGAAAGGAGAGGCAGCTATAAATATCAGGTCCCATACCCGCCAGAGGTAGAGGAGGTACCTTTTCCCGCCAATTTTAGATGCCCGGACTTCGGAAAGTTTGACGGCAGAGGGTCGCCAGAGGAGCACATCACCCACTTCTTGACCACATTGGGAAACTGGTCCACAGTCCCGCAGTATTGCATGCGGCTATTCGGATCTACCTTGACAGGGAAAGCCTTTCAATGGTACATGTCGCTACCGGCCGGCTTTGTGAGAACATGGGAGCAGATGCAAGATGCCTTCATCTCAAAGTTCTTTGCGACCGAGAGAGAGATCTCCCTAACGGACCTAGCAATGGTCAAACAGAGAAATGGGGAACCAGTCAAAAAGTTCATCGATAGATGGGGAACCACAGCAGCTCAATGTCGTGAATTACCCAGCGAAGGCGAGCAGATGAAGATGTGTCTAAGGGCCTTAGACCCGATGATCTCGTATGGCTTGTCAGGCAATACCTTCAACTCCTTTCGCGAACTGGCAACGAAGGCACATTTGGTAGAGGAAGCAGCATCTCGGGTAAACTTCAGACCCGAGAGACAGAAAAGAGAGATAGGAAGAGTAGTGGAGACTCACCAGGTCGACAGAAGTAGGGACCAGAAAGACCAAAAACGTCCCGCTACCGATCATGGGTTAGAGGTGAAGGCGGCAGATGTACAAGACAAGAGTAAAAAGCCCAATATACCAAAGCGTGTGTCGATAGCTAAGAGAGAAAGAGCGAACGGTCCATACACATTCGACATGGCAGATCTGGTTCCGATCATGGAGTAGTTGATCGAAGAGGGCTTGATACGCCTACCAGAACCAATTCGTCCACACGAAATTAGACGAACAAATAACCCTAAATACTGCAAATATCACCGGTGCATCAGCCACCAAACAGAAGATTGCTTCTCCCTAAAAGGAAGAATACAGAGGTTGATCAAGCAAGGGGTCATCAGCATGAAGGTACCTGAGACAGCGAAGGAGGCAGCCGGGACAATTTCAATAGTCCCAATAAAAGGAGAAACCAGCCGATCAACCACGTTCCCTGAGCCGAAGGAACCATGGAATCTAGTCAGTAGCAAGAAAAGACTCGAGAACAGATGAAGACTCGTGAAACGAAAGAAGAGCAGAGGAAGAGGGAGAAGAGAGAGGTCGCAGGGGCAGGAACGACTCATGACAAGCATGGCCCACTGCGGAATGGTGTCGCTCGCCGAACAAGCATCGCCTGAAGAGACCCCACAAGTAGTGGAGAGGGAAGTTGACGCAGTCATCCTATGGTCAGGAAAGCAAATGCCTGACCGTACTTCCCCCAAGACCAGACAACCCGATGCCAGAAGACGGTACCCCTAACATATCACAGGAAATACCTCACATGCAAAAGTCGAAAGAAAAGGTCGTCGAAGCTACGACCAGTCAGCCAAACCCTAGGCCAGTGGCGTACGACATCGTGTCGCACCTACAAAAGGTTCCCACCCGCCTAAGCATATACGATGCTCTATGTCTCTCGAAAGTGTACAGGGAAATGTTAATCAACGCCTTACTTGACAATGAAGTCAGGGAGGTCACAATGATAGAGATAGAAGAAGAAATGAATAATTCAGATAAATTTTGGGAAGGGTATATGCCGGTGTCACAAGTCATGCCTGTCAACCATCCTTCGACCATCACTTTCTCAGAAGAAGACCGCACGATAGAATCAATGGACCACAATCGCCCGTTAATGGTCACAGGAATAATCAGGGATACCGAGGTCAAGAGGTGCATGCTGGACGACGGATCTGCCGTGAATATCATGCCCTTGAAAACGTTGCAGAGACTGGGTTACAGGCAATCGGCGTTACGCCTGAGTTTCATGATGATTCAAGGTTTCAATCAAGACAGTCAGCGTACGCTCGGATCAATCACAGTAATGCTAGAGATCGAAGAACTGACAACGAAAGTGACATGTCAGGTAATTGATGCAGTGACAACATACAACCTCCTTCTAGGAAGGCCTTGGCTCTATTAAAACCACATAATCCCCTCGACATATCACCAGTGTTTTAAATATAGCAGAGACGGGGTCCAACGCAGGGTAGCGGCGGATCCAAAACCATACACAGTAGCCGAGTCATTTTTAGCCGATGCAAAGTACTACAACTCGGCCGACGGCAGTGAAACCAGCGAAAGGTCCGAGGTATCCCTCGAATAGAGAAGTTCGTGCAGAGAAGTAAGCCTCAAACCGTCGCCCAGGGAAGATCCCGACATCAGCTAGAAAATCACCCTCAGCTGATTACGAAGAAGTTCTATGTGGCATCGCAACATCTCCGTCAGCCGGGGCAGTCTGTGTTAAAATTGATCTCAAATCAAGACATGAGCGTGCTCAAGTCCAGCTTCAATATGCCGGTACCCAAGATAGGAAGAACCAAACCATTTCCAAAAGCTCCAAGCCAATTCATTGTGCCGTCAAGAGACGTCACCCAGAAAGACATCGAGTTTCACTCAGGGCCAAGCCAACCAGCACCATCAGAAGAAAGAGAGGAGGGAAGGAGACTTGCCCCACCTTGACCGATAGAAGAGAAGAGATATAGCAGAGCCAGCCGAAAGATCATGAAGAATATGGGATTCTCCGGCCAAGGGATAGACACAGAGAAGAGGTTACTAGCTCCATTTGAAGAACATAAGCGAGTATACCGAAACGGAGAAGGTCTAGGGGCTAGGGCAAGTGTAAACATGGTAACCATCAGCCCGACAGAAGAGATTCAGTCACAGGAGCCTATCAATATTGTCCAGCCAAGTGTCGCACCCGTGCAATTAGAAGATGGTGGGCAACCGACGATCGATGAACTCGAAGAGGTAAATCTGGGCACCCCCGAAGAACCTAGGAATACATACTTGAGCAGAAACGTCCCGAAAAGTGAAAGAGAGAGATACTTGCAGCTATTAAAGGAGAATAAGGATATCTTTTCCTGGACATATTCAGAAATGCCCGGGCTCAGCCCGACGATCGCCATGCACAAGCTAAGTATCATGAAGGAAAAGAAGCCAGTGAAACAAGCACAACGACGATTTCATCCGGACATTATACCCAAGATTGAAGAAGAAGTCAAGAGACTGATTCAGGCCGGGTTCGTCCGAGAGGTGAAGTACCCCCGATGGATCTCGAACATCGTGCCGGTCAAGAAGAAGAGCGGACAAATCCGAGTATGTGTTGATTTTCGAAATCTAAATGAAGCCTGCCCTAAAGACGATTTTTCCCTCCCAATTCCAGAGCTGCTGATTGATAGCACGACAGGGTATGCAGTGATGTCCTTCATGGACGGGTATTCGGGATACAATCAAATTCGTATGGCCCCAGAAGATGAAGAAGCCACGGCTTTCCGCACAACTCTCGGCATCTACTGCTATCTTCGGATTAAAGAACGCAGGGGCAACATACCACCGCGCAATGCACGTCATATTTCAAGATATGATGCATAAACACGTCGAATGCTATGTAGATGATCTAGTCGTAAGGTCGGCCGATCATGAGCAGCACAGGGAGCACCTAAAGCAAGTGTTCCAACGGTTGCGCAAGAAGAGTATCCGTATGAATGCACTAAAATGTGCATTCGGAGTTGCGTCTGGCAAATTTTTAGGCTTCGTGGTCAGACACAGGGGCATAGAAATCGATCCCGCAAAAATCAAGGCGATCATAGAAATGCCGCCTCCGAAGAACCTGAAACAATTGAAGAGTTTCCAAGGCCGCGTAGCATATCTGAGAAGATTCATTTCGAACCTGGCTGGTCGTTGTCAGCAGTTCTCCCGCCTCAATAAGAAAGATGTCAAGTTTGAATGGGACGCCACTTGTCAGAAAGCTTTCAATTCATTAAAAGGGATGCTCGGGAATTCACCAGTCCTTGCCGCCCTGATCAAGGGAAAGCCACTGATTCTATACATCGTAGTAGGTGATAACTTGCTAGGGGCGCTCTTAGCACAGAAGAACGAGGAAAACAAGGAAAACGCGCTATATTATTTGAGCCGCACGTTAGTAGGGGCCGAATTTAACTACTCAGCGATCGAGAAGATATGTCTGGCTCTCATCGTCACCGTGAAGAAACTCAGACATTACTACCTCTCGCACCAGATAACGTTGATATCGAAGGCCGACCCGATCAAATTCCTCATGAATCGACCTATGCTGTCTGGACGCCTAGCAAAGTGGGCCCTTCTCCTCTCTGAATTCGATATCACTTACGTCCCTGCCCGAGCCATTAAAGGACAAGCGATTGCGGATTTTCTCGCTGCGCACCCTGTCTCAAGCAACGAAGAAATGGAATGTGACCTCCCAGACGACCAGGTTATGATAATTGAAGAACCGCGACTCTGGCAAATGTACTTCGACGGAGCCTCTAGGTCCACAGGGGCAGGAGCAGGAGTTATATTTATTAGCCCGCAGGGAGATCTACTGCCCAATTCATTTACGATAGTGCCAGCCTGTACCAACAACGAAGCAGAATATCAAGCCCTCATTATCGGACTGCAGCTCGCCCTCGAGATGCGTATCAAGACAATACAGATCTACGGTGACTCCAGGTTGGTCATCAGACAGCTGACGACAGAATATGAGGTTCGCAAACCCGAGTTGTCACCCTTTTGCAACCAAGCGCAATCGTTGTTCGACCAGTTTCACAATGGCAACATTTCACATATACCGAGGCAAGAGAATGTACAGGCCGACGCATTGGCCAGCCTAGCCGTTGCTTTGGCTAATCTCGGAGGCAGCCCACTTCAAGTAACAATCGAAGAAAGAAGGATCTTACCGACTACCGTGTCGCGCAGCGACGAATCGAGCGTGAATCCCATCTGCTGCTTCGAAATCACAGAAGAAAACGACTGGAGAAGGCCCTTTGTCGACTACTTGAAGTACATATTTTTACCGAAAGAGCCCAAGATGCGCACTCAGGTCAGGAGACGCGCCGGTTCATTTATAATACAGAATGACACCCTTTACAAGTGCTCGTATGAGGGAGTGTTGCTACGCTGCCTGGATCAGGATGAAGCATACGCCACACTAAAAGAAGCTCACAGAGGAGAGTGCGGTGCTCACAAGGGGGCAAGAACTTACATCACCGTGTCCGACACATGAGGTATTATTGGCCCACAATGACGAAAGACGCGATGGAATACGTCAGGAAGTGTCATCAATGCCAGATACATACAGATATAATACACTCGCCACCGGAAGAGTTACATCAATCAGTAATATCTTGGCCTTTCGCCGCCTGGGGCATGGACGTGATAGGGCCGACCAATCCGCCATCCTCTCAGGGGCACCAGTACATTCTTGCTGCGACCGATTATTTCTTTAAATGGGCTGAAGCCATTGCCTTGAGAAATGTGAAAGCCAGACACGTCGAAAGTTTCATCCGTCACTCCATATTATACCGACATGGTATCCCTGAAAGAATCACCACCGACAACGGAATGCCCTTAAAAAATGTCACTATCGATAGGCTATGCGCAAAGTTCAAGATTAAGCATTGCTATTCATCGCCTTACTACCCTCCCGCGAATGGGTTGGTCGAGGCGTTTAACAAGACTATCGTGAAAATCCTGAAAAAGACGGTGGCAGAGAATAAGAAGGACTGGGACAGACGATTACCCGAAGCATTATGGGCATATAGGACCACGTACCGCACAGCCACTCGAGCCACACCCTACTCGTTGGTGTACGGTACGGAAACTGTGATCTCGATGGAGATATAGGTGGAGTCACTACGGGTCGCGCTCCGACACTCCTTGACAACCGAGTACAATGCTAAAATCAGAATGGTTGAGCTAGACGATCTGGACGAAAAGAGACTCGCCGCTGAGCAAAGGCTTGAAATGTATAAAAAACAAATCTTAGCTTCATATGATAAACGAGTCCGTGGTAGGTCATTCAAAAGAGGCGACTTGGTGCTAATGATGAAACGTCCGGCACCGGCTCAGGGTCCAAAGAGTAAATTTGATCCGAAATGGGATCCGATGTGTATCATCGATGAAGTGTACTCCAATGGAGCCTACCGGGTGACAGATTGCAAAGGACAGGGCATCAGCACACTGGTAAACGGTCGATTCTTGAAAAGATATTATACTTGACGCAAGCCTATCATTATATTTTGTAAACACCCCATTAGAGGGAGAATGTAATGAAGGAAATACCGAAATTAAGAAATGATACCGCATAGGGTTTGAAGCGAAGTACTAATTATCTACCTTTTCTTTTGCTTCCACAGGTGTCAGAAAGTCGTTAAGACTCAAGACACGTCAAGTATGGCACCCCGCCCTTCAAGACCATCAAGAAAGGGGATAAGCCCTTAACAAAGGCTCGGTCGCATCCCTGCTCACACAAGCACAGGTTTGGGTCCTGACAGGGGGACGCTCTTTCCAAATGACTCAATCGGTTTGCATTCAAAGCTCAAAATTTGCAAATAAACTAGAAATACAGCATGAATCCAAAACTACAGTAGTATACATATTGATACAGTATTTGTTACAACGTGTTCTAAAAATTCTTATACAAATGAAGGCCATTATAGCTCAACTGTTTAAAGTTTTTAAACACTGGTTTAACAAGCTTGCTGCAGATTCCTCGACCGCCTTTCGCGCCGTTTCAGCTTCAGCTAGAACTTGGGCAGGGTTAGGAATGTCCCTGAGAGACTGCTCCAACTCCGCAACTTGAGCCTTCACAACGTTGCACTCTGCTTCATGTTGATCAAGGGAGGACTGCAAACGAGCCTTTTGGCCACTAAGCTTTGAGAATTTAAGGAGGACGATTGAGCGTTCAGCTTGCAGCCGAGCCACCTCATTGTCTATCTCCGCCAAACGTGCGGTGACTCTCGGCATCCGGCATCAACAATCTGCCAGTCCTTCTTCACCACGGCCACCCCTGCCTCGTGTAACTCTAGTTTCGGGAGAAGGGACCGCAAATGACCACACTTTTCCTCGATGGAAGGGTCAACTTGGAGACTTTTCGCCTCACGTTCTCGGGCCACCCATTCTTTGAACTGAGCCACGTGACCGATTATGGAAGACAGGTCAATCCCAAGCCAGGCAGCGTTAAGTCCTAATGCCTGCAACGCCTCGTCTAAGATAGGCCATTCATCCTCATTTCTTAAAGAGTCGGCGATGTCAGACAAAAGGCCCTTGAGGAGGTTTGCCTTGGTCCTCGACAGGCCCCGAAGGGATGAAACGAATGCCTTTGGCAACACCGTAGACGCTGAGGCATCGACGGAAGCGGCTGCCGGTACAAAGAGTGGTAAACGTCAGTACAGGAAAATCATCATCAGAAAGGAAGCAGTCAAGACAGTAGAAGCAAGTGATATACCAGCAACTTCAGAAATGCCAACGGTAAGGGCGCTGGATGAAGCAGTAGGCACGGGTGACACCGGGGCCGGCTCTGTTGTTCCCTCAATCAATGGTTCGGGTAATTCTGGGGAAGATATCACCACGACCTCGGGAATATTGGCATCAGATGCTGGCCCAACGGTAAGAGGAACTGCAGTGGTAGGCTCGGCTGACAACGACATAACAACGAGAGGAACTTCAGCAACGAGTTCAGTTGACGACGGCTCAACGGAAGGAGGAGCTCCCACAACAGGTTCGTGCGCACTTAACTTGATAATAGGAGCCGCGATCTCTTCCACTACGGCGACGGTCACTTCTGGAACCGCGCTCTGAGCTTTAGCGTCTGCCACAGGAGGATTGGGGGGAAGGACGAATTCAGCAGGTGCTTCATCATCCAGGTCCATGAAGATTGCCCCCGCGTTCTCCTCAGTGACAGATCTATCATATATAGGCTCACTTTCGTTACTCCCCCGGGTATGGCAGCCTTCACTTAAGTTGGCTTGAGAGCTTAACTCACCCTCTTCCCTGGCCTCTCCTGCGTTGACGGTCGGAGCGTCGCCGACCTCTTCGGAAAGCCGCTCCCGCATACGCTCGGCTCTGCGCAGTTTCCACAAGTCCTTTATCTTCTTGCCACCGCAAACGGCAGGGAGACTAGGGGCAGTTTTCACCCGAGGACCAGTGCGTTCAGCCCATACCCCCTCACCATCATCACCACCATCACCATTACCACCATCGGCATCATCGTCATCACCATCAAAGCCTCCACCTTCACCGCCCACCACATCTGCATCACCTCCACCAGCTCCGCCCATAGCATCATCACCATCCTTAGCACCATCACCCTCAGCGGCAGCATCATCTTCATCACCCCCTGCCTCGCCCATGGCATCATCATCATCATCACCCTCTTCGCCATCATCACCTTCGTTCCCCCCTCTCAGAACATCGCCCTCTGCGGGTAACTCATCAATGGGCCCGAGGGACGGGAACTCTCGCCCCGTTGCCGTCACATTCCTCTCTCCATGGGCGATCCAACCTTCCAGGGTATGTTCCGGCTTTTCATGGTCGATCACTACATTCAAGGAGGTCTGCAATCTCTCCGTGCCCGGCACTGCAGGTTGATGAAGATTTTCTGATACATAGCCAAGTCCGTTGGCAGGGGAGGGAGTAACGATAGGAGGCGTGACGAAGACGGGCTCAGTGACGAGCATTTTATTCCGAACCAAAGCATACTGGTGGGCCCACCACCTCATCCATCCGAAGGTAGCCCCGGTAAAACACTGCGTCCCCGGGATGATTTAGGAGCAGCCGGTTCCGGTCAGCAGAAGTTGCCGCCACATCCACTTCCACTGAATGGGCCCAACACCATACGCCCGCTGCTCGCGCGTCACCGGTTCTAATGTCGCTGGCACCCCTTGATCGTACCCGAATTGGTGGGCGAAACGATTCGGATAATAGGGTTCCCTCCAGAACTCCAGTCCTTCGCGAAGCGACAGTGACGAAGGACGAATAGCAGTCAAGAAGGAACGCTCGTAATAGTCGACGCTATCATCATCCGTGCACAAGACCGATTCCTCACTCCGGGTACCGGAGAAGTGATAAAAATATACATCATCGAGCCACGCGATCCTATCCTCAATAGTGGTCAGGTTATGAATGATCATCCTCTTCTTCTGAAAGAAGTGTAGCGGGAGCTTCCCCTCTCTGATGCAATCCCCGTGCCGCACGTCGTAGACCCAGGGAAAGTGCACCCCGAGCCAACCAGAGAAAAAGTGTCATCCACAGTAGGCGGAGTTCATCCCGTAGGCAGCGCTCTCCTTATTGTTGATTACGTAGCCGAATGCCCGATAGATGGAGCATAGGACCACTGGAGCCAGCGTGTACCGATGACCGTTTGCTAGGGCCCCCGCAACGGTAAAACAAGACACCCTGATGTTATCTGCCTGCTTGGAGCTCGGAAGCCCCACACAGCTGAGCCAATATGCCAGGAAACCAGCTAGCTCATAGGTGGGGGAGAGCTTGTTGGGACGAG
Source organism: Liriodendron chinense (assembly GCA_003013855.2). NCBI lineage: Eukaryota > Viridiplantae > Streptophyta > Magnoliopsida > Magnoliales > Magnoliaceae > Liriodendron > Liriodendron chinense. Next base: position 514,954 of record ML058393.1, on the reverse strand, counting down.
GGAAGTTCTCTCTCATCCGTTTCTCCAGAAGTGCCTTATCACCACGGCCCTCGTCATAGGCCGCGTAATCTAAGTTGAAAGGAAAGGGACGAGGCGTTAGCAGAAAGAAAGAAGTGTGACTAAGCAGGAAGGTACAACTAATTACAAAACACTTACTTCAAGCCATGGCTGAAATAGACCAGCCAGTCCTCGAATGGGAGCTTGTCTTTGAGGCCCCAAAATTGAAGTAATTCCGCGAACAACTCATAACAGGCCTCGTAGAAGAAGCCTTCATTGACGCCTTTCTTCTTTCGCGACAGCTCATCGTCGCTTGGGACCCATTCGTCATAGATTCTCCCACGAATTGGGAGGCCTGTGATCCTATTAAGATCCCAGAGCGAGATGCTCATCTCGCCACACGGCATATGGAAGGAGTTGGTAATGGAGCACCAGTGGTTAAGGAAGCCCTTGTATACCTAGGGCTCTCGGTAAAAATAACTTGACGTCGCTTCGATCGCCTTATATATGCCCACCGCCCGTAGGGTAGCCCGGTGCTGTTCTAAGATCCGGTGCGCCCACGCTTCGTAGCCCGGGTGGAGGACCAGGTGGCCACGGGTTCGAAATGCCCCGGTCAACCAGACTTCGGTATCCCCTAGATGATGAAACCGCTGGCGGAGGGTCTCGAAATAATGCTTGGGAAAGGGCTGATGGGGGCTGTGATTCGGCTCCAAGAAGATCATGTCCTTCACGCCTAGGACTGACTAATGCTTCCCGTTCTTAGATAAAGAACAACTGAGAAATGGTGCCGGGCCGGACGTCCAAGCGTTGACGCTATAAAAAGAGTTGTTCCTGCAAATATCGGACGGCTCGATACTTGGGAGGGATCGCTGCCGCTGGTAACTCTTCGAGTAACGAATGTATTCCTGAGTATAGGGATTTCTAACAACAAGCGGCGCAGTGACAAGTTTAGCGCTAGACCAGGCCACCTTCATTTTATCCGACTTAGATTTAGCCTGGTTCTCCAAATACACTTGTTTGGCGCCTTTGCCAGCCCTTTTCGGGCGACTGCGCCTGGTAGCCTGAGCAGGGATCGACGGGCTCACTTCGCCGTCCTCAGAACCTACGGCTCCGTCCGACTGGAAGCCATGAAGAGGAGCATACCAGGCATCCCATTGCTCATGTGTACCCCTATCTGGAGGGGGTGGCACGATCCTATCACAAAGGATTTTCTTCTGTATGTCCTTGGATAGTGTGAGGATGTGCTCGTAAAAGTTGAACGTCTCCAGGGGAAGGAACCATTGTGGATTCTCAGCCGATGGCCTGGAAACCTTCTTAGCGGCGGCGCGCTTGCGCTTTGACGGAGTTGGGGGTGGACCCGAAGGACCGGCTTGTGAGGGATTGCTGGCCATTGTAACCTGCAACGGTATGTAAAAAACTCAGATACAGGGTAAAGGGAAGATGTTTGCGTAAAGACAATCAAACAGGCACAAGATCCAAAGGAATATAAAGCGGCAAGTAAACAAAATACGAGCGCCAATCAAAGCCCCGGCAGGGCACACCCAAAGCAATGGAGAAAGAAATAAAGCGACAACCACAACCACAACATCATCATCACAAACATACAAACAAGGAAAGGGCAGCAGGGAAGAAGAAAGATACAATTATCATTCATTCATCAACCCCAAAGACAATTCCAAATGTCTAGATTGTTATATCAACTGTTTAAATTAGAAATTAATAATCGGTGTAAAATAACACAAAATTGCGGGGACCCATCTCCATAGCCAGAAAAGCGAGGATCTCAGTCCTGCACCAGTGGAAGAACTCGAGCTTTCAACTCGTCCACCTTCGCCTGGACCTGGGCTTCCTTGGTAATCAGGTCCATTAGGAAGGAAATGCATTGCTGCACAAAGTTAAAATTCAGGTGCTCGGCATTGGCATAATTCCTCATGATGGAGACGTCGATCGCCAGCCTATCATGCTCCCGTAGGGCCTCCCTGACTATCCTCCAGATACCAGCACGGCGATCCGGGAACTTGGCCTCCGCCAGCGGGACAAGCCAAGCTAAGAACCCTCTGCTCTCCCTTTTTTCCTCCTTCAGGGAGTGAAGCCGGCTCGACAAAGAAAAGAAAGAAGCGGCCAGGGAAGGCTCCGCCGCCTTGAGGATCGCCAACTCTTCCAAGAGGGAAGAATCGCCGATGAAGTAAAAAATGGCCTCCTTATGTTCTTCAGAGATGGAGGCCGTCAGTGAGACGTTCTGGACAGCTTGAAGAATAGGACGAGAGTCCGCGCCCAGTTGGGTCAAGGCCTCGGCCACCTCGTCGCGCTGAGCAACGAGAGATGACCAAGTCTCGGGATGATCCAGAGAGCCCAGCAGTCGCCTTAGACAATCTCGGGCCGCACGAAGAGAAGCACGAGTTATAACCATTGTCTGCTAAGAAACAAGACTGATGATCCGATACGGCAGTCCGACAAAAGAGAAAGAAAAAAAGCAAGAGAAGCTAGTCGCGTGAAGTCAGAAAGGCTAGAAGAAACATGCAAAGGTATGCTCGAAACATCACTTAAATTAACCATTGGGATTACCTTTAAACTAATGCGATTTAGAAATCTTTAAAGTCTATGAGACCCTACGCCTCCTCAAGATAACTGTTATATGTGCGCGAATGCGAGGCAGAGGTCTAGGGGCTCGTACACCTTAAACGTCTAGTCTCGCAAAAGATTATTAAAGCAAAATTTTACATGTACACAAGTCCTATAAACTGGGTGCGTGGGGCTCCACGCACCCCAAAATTTGAAGTATGCCAAGATTGTATTTTCGGGTGCGTGAAGGGCAAAATCCCTCAACAAATTTAACAAAGGGTGCGTGAGATCCCACGCACCCCATAAAATACGTTTCTTGGCTAAATCCATTATAAGGGTGCGTAAGACCCCACGCACCCTTAAAGTCGACTCAAAATCCAATTTCAAGGTGCGTGAAGGGCTAAAACCTGCCCAAGTTTGACGAAGGGTGCGTGGACCTCCACGCACTCAAAAATTCGAGAATTCCACAAGAGTTCAAAATTTATAGGTGCGTAACACCCCACGCACCCTAAAAACTATTCAAAAATTCGAAGTTCAATTATTGGTTGCGTGCGCACCCCACGCATATATGAAGTCGTTACTACCTCGAATAAACAGGTGCGTGCGGATTAAAAGGGGGCGTTGGATATAATTGTTGGGTGTGTTGGAGAATAAAAGGATGCGTGGACCAAGTCTGAGATATCCAATAAGAAACAATGAAATGACGAGAATAGGCCGACTTCTCTATTTATAGTGGGACCTAGGAAGTCCGGTGTGTCGCACCAGACGATTGTGCGTCTGTCGCGACCCACCGGAGGGGCATCTGTTGGGGTCCCAAAAGGTAGGGACTCCTAAGAATGAATAAAATAACCATATGCTTCTAAAGGAATCACGCGAAACGCCTCCCGGTGCACGCAAAACGGAAATACATAGGATTTTCTTAGCCAAATTCTCCAGTGGGCCCCGCCGATCACCGTGTTTAGAACCGCCCGGAAGTAGACCCGCAACCTCATTACTACTTATGATGAACAGTGCCAGTGATTGCGCAACGAAACGGACCCCACAAACCCTCCAAAATCTAAAACCCAATTAATGGGGCCCACATTTACGTGTCCACGCACCCATAAATTCGAGCACCCCACGCGCCCGAAAAATCAGCAAAAAAAGGAATTCATCCAAGGGTGTTTTGAGTCCCACGCACCCTGAAAATGGTGCCACGCACCCTTAAAAATGACACATTTTTGTGATTCTCATTACGGAGGCGTTTTGAGTCCCACGCACCCTGAAAATGGGTCCACGCACCCGTAAATTCCATAAATTTTCAGGAATCAAATTACAGATGCGTGGAGCCCCACGCACCCGTAAATTAAGTCCCACGCACCCAAAAAATTGAGTATTTTCCGAACATGTTTCTGGGAGCGTCGGACATCCGCACGTCATTAATCAGGTGCGTAGGGAACATTTTACAGGTGCGTGGCACGTGGCAGCCTCTCATTGGCTGACTTCCGGCCGACTTCGGCTATAAATACCTCCCTCCCATTCATTCGGGACGATTTTAAGAGAGGGAGAGAGAGAGAGAGCTGCCACCGCCGGAAACCCAAAATCCCCGCCGGAATCCTCGCCGGAATACTTTTCCGACCATCGGAAGACCCTTTCCGATCGCAGACACCACTACAGGTTTTGAATCCTACAAACATAAGTTTGGCCACGCACCCGTAAAAGCACCCCACGCACCCAAAAGCAGCCCACACATGTGTAAATTTGGCCTTACGCATCCATAAAATAGACAAATCGAACAAGTACATCGGACTCTCATGCACCCGAGAAGTGGCCCACGCGTCCATTAATTCGGGTCCCATGCGTCCATAAATTCATCGAAATCAGATTTGTAAATTTGGTCCGCATCCTGAATATGAACCCACGCACCCCTAAATTAATCAGAAATTCTGTACTTAATTTTCAGGTGCGTGGAGTCCCACGCACCCATTTAATAAGTCCCACACACCTAAAAATTCAGCCAATTGCAGAACATGTTCGCAGGTGCACCGGGCTCAATTTTAAGTGTTTTCAAGGTCCGCTTGAGCCTATCTTGGGTATTTCGAGCATTCCGGACGTAATGGAACAGTCGAACGAGCGTTTCGGGAACTCTAAACGAGTGGAATAGAGCATCTTCGAGGTTTGGCCTGATTCGACGCGATGAACGAAGTGACTTCCCGAAAAGGAGCCGCCAGCATCCAGAGCTATGCAAATATGCCATCATTTATGTTTACTGTAAAGGCATGATCAGATTTGTATCAAAAACTAGACAAGCAGGGCTATGGTTACCACGACAAACCATGCCAAAGAGTTTCGATTCTCTACAAACCAATTGCTCAACTGTCACATCACAACGGTCGATGCTCTACCCATCCAAACGGCATCCGTTGGGTTGGGCTTCGCAGGTACACAAAACTGTAGAATGGACTTTCCGAGGTCACCTGTCCCTCAAGGTGTTCCATAACGGTAACGGTGGCCGTAACGGCCACCATCGTTACCGTTACGATACGGGCCGTAACGGCCGTTATGGACCCCGTATCGGCCGATACGGCCCCTTTTTATTTTCTGAAGAAAACAGTTACATGACCGTTACGGGACCGTTACAGGACCGTTACGGGGCTGTAACGGTCCGTTACGGGGCCGTAAAGGTCCCATAACGGCCGTTACGGGGCCGTTACGGCCTATTTTTTCTGTAACGGCCGTTACGGCCGTTACGACCCCGTAACGCGTAACGGCCACCACCGTTTCCTTTACGTATCGGCCGATACGGCCGTATCGTAACCGTTTTGGGATACCTTGCTGTCCCTACATTAACAGGCGCGGGCCCAGAGTCGTCCATCTCAGTCATAAACCCTGACAGTCTCAACCCGGATCTCCGGCCAAAATATGAGACATAGACATCTGGCTAACACAAAGGTGGTTCAGTACATAGCAAAACAAATACAGGTCTCTACGACCACAAACTCTAAGACCATAGTCCCTGTTGGTTAGTCTTTTGCCTTTTAATCAAGGGTCATCGATCATCCGATGTAATTAAGGGCTCGTGCCAGATCACGGCCTGGAATATACAAGATCTCAGGATCTCTGGAATAAAATTCGCCTTGCGATATCTCTTCTCTTGTATACTTTTGTGAATGTTTGTGATTGTCTACGAATGTTCCTATTATTTAGAACCCCAGAGCAACAAAACACCACATCTCAGAAAATGTCGTTGTGATCCATTTTCTAGTTCGAACAACATCATGACCCTATAATTGGGGTTGTGAACTACACACTTTATCACTCCAACCAAATTGGAATCATTAGATATATCCTCGTATTTCGTAGTTCTCAAAGTTAGCTCCAATTGGATTCCTCCTCCCCGCCTCAAATATATCAAAATGAGGTCCTGTCAAGTAGGGCCCGTTTCCTACATGGTTCCATGTGCAAAGAGACATTCTGGAACTTGACCTATCCAATGCACAAATTTCAGATTCCATACCATATTGGTTTTGGAACTTGTCTTCTCAAATCTTATAGTTGTATCTTTCTCACAACCAAATCAATGACGAGATTCCAAATTCATTGCAGTTTGCTCTCGATGCAATAATTGATTTAAGTTTCAACCACTTTAGAGGTTCATTGCCACACTCGTTTCTTAATGCAGCATCTTTGGATCTCTCAAACAATTCATTTTTCGGACCCATCCCCATACCCTTTGGTGATATTTTCTTGATTTCTTATCACTTTCTCATAACCATTTAAACAGTAGCATTCCCCTATCTTTCTGTCAAATGGTGGATTTGTCGGTCCTTGCTCTCTCATACAATAAAATAACTAGAGAACTACCTCAGTGTTTGGGAAATTTGACTAGTGTGTTTGCAATGGATTTGGCACATAATAATATAGATGAACATATTCATGAATCTTTGGGTTTTATGTCTTCATTGGAATGGTTGTGTTTGCGTAGCAATAATTTTTCAGGTGAGCTCCCTACGTCATGGAAAAACTACACCAATTTGAGAGCCGTCGGCTTAGTGAGAACAACTTCTCTAGAAACATAGCAACAAGGATAGGACAAAGCCTATCAAATGTTTATATTCTCAGCCTTCAGTCAAATATGTTTGCTGGAACTATTCCTCTGCAGCTGTGTTGTCTTACTTATCTTCAGATCTTGAATCTCGCACATAACAAGCTATTTGGAGCCATACCAAGGTGTTTAATTAACAATTTCAGTGCCATGGTTACAAATTAAGGAGCATGAAAGTGGAACGATTGTGAGGGTAGAGTATCATGATGAAGATGTAAATGCATGGGGACATTTTGAGGAGAACATAACGGTGGTTAGTAGAGGAATGAAACTTGATTATACCAAGACTTTTTACCTTGTTACTATATATATAGATCTCTCAAGCAATCATTTATCTAGAGAGATCCCTGAAGAATTGGCACGTCTATCCGAGCTGATGGGTTTGAATTTGTCTAGGAATCATTTGATGGGAAACATTCTAAAGAAAATCAATGGCTTGCGACAATTACAATCTCTTGACCTGTTGTGGAGTCAACTTTCCTGTACCATTAATTCCCAGAGCTTGTCAGCATTAAATTTCTTAAGTAGCTTCGATCTCTAACATAATAAGTTGTTCGGGCATATTCCGTCGAGCAACCGACTCTAGACTTTTACTGATCCATCCATTTATTTCGGCAACCTCGATCTTTGTGGGCCTCAGCTTCCAAAAGAGTGTTCAAAAGATAAAACATCATAAACTCTGGTGTCCATGGGCAATGGAGTTGAAGAAGAGGAGCAAGAAGGGTTCGAATGGGTATGGTTTTTCACTAGCATGGCACTAGGATTTGTGGTCGGATTTTGAGGAGTATGTGGCATTCTACTCTTCAAGAAGCCATGGAGGATTGTTTATTATCAACTTTCTTATAAAATGATGGATAATATTTGTGTTATGTGGGTAACAAATGTGACTAAGTTGAGAACTATGCTATAAGACAGGAAGTGAAGGATGGCAAGGCGAATTCGACATATTCCTAGGTCAAGGACTTCCTCTAGAGTAACCAATAACTAAAATTACTTCGTATATTTTATGTTAAACATGTTCTATATTAAATGAGTATTGTATGGGCCTTTAGCTTTAATATGTGTGTGTGTGTGTGTGTGTGTGTGTGTGTGTGTGTGTGTGTGCGCCCGCCTTTTTCTCCATTTTTGTGACCTAAGCAATTCATCCTGCGGTCCTGTCATGGTATGGGCAATGCCTCAATATCTACCTTAACACTCTCTATTACTTGTTACAGAAGACAGACTGATATTTACAAAATGAATATGTAAGGAAGACTGCTTCTCCATGTCTTATTCTAATTTTCTTTACTTTGTGCAGGAAAAAAGCTTCCCCTTTTCTTTTCTTTTTTTTTGTTTTTTTGTTTTTTTTTTTTTTTTTTATGTAGAATGGGTCGTGGACACATACATTGCTAGGATGGACCAGAGGAAGGAGCCCAAGTGAAGACCCCAAAAACCAGCCTAGTTCGGCCATCCAAAACTGCTCCCAGAAGTCCAAAAGCTTGCTGGACACTTTTAGTCCAGTTCGGTCTCACGACCTGATTGCCTGACTTGCAGTTCGACTATCGACTGTTCTGTCGGTCGCCCAAAACCACTCCAAAAATTCCAGTTTGGTCTCTGGACACTTTGGGGGTATTTTGGTCGCCCAATCGAGTGCTCGAAAGCTTAGTTTGGTCGCCCAATTGTGCTCGATAGTTTTGCTTGAACTTGCACGTTTCTTCTGTTGCTTTCCTTTTTTAGGTCTCTTACTAATTACGCATTAGGGTTTGCTTTCAATAGTTAAACACTCTTATTTCGTTGTTTAGGGTTAACTCTCTCTTTATTATTAATAGCAATCCGACTTTTGTCGTTCTCTTCTCTTGTGGATTCGAGAATTTCCCGTGGATTCAGGTGTTGCTCCGTAGATTTAGAGTAGTTATCCTATGAGGAAGATGGTGATGACCTCACCACGTCCCTCCTTGTGCCAAGTGGTATCAGAGCGACAACTTTCCCTCGAATCGATGGCAACTAATGAAGGTATGGATAATAATCCCGTGGACGGTGATCCAGGGATCCATTATCTAGAGGAAAGGATAGAACCATTCCAGCAGGAAAGTTGGTTAGCCATACAAGGGTTGCAGTTAACCCTCGACCGAATCGCAGAGGCACTAATTTCATCCCGTGTTCAGGGCGACAACCAACCTCCAGTGATCGTTGCACAGTGCAATCAAGTTGTTCATAGGGCATTGTCGGTGGTGAATTACAGGGCCATGCCCGACGAAGTAAGTTATAGTGACGAGGAAGTCGGCAATATAGTTGTTCATCGGTCCATACATGTAGACGATCAGTAGATCAGGCAGAATAGGATTTCAAAGCCAAGACTGACCTTCTAAGTTTTAACGGCCAGTTGTGTATTGAAGAATTCCTAAAATAACTAGCGGAAGTTGAACACGTCTTTGATTTGATGGAAGTATCGAAAGAGAAGATGGTGAAGCTAGTCACCTATAAGCTAAAGGGCGGTGCTTCAGCATGGTGGGATCAATTACAGCTTGCACGAACAAGACAAATGAAAGCACATGTTCGATCATGGTAGTGGATGAAGTGTCTCCTATGTGCGTGATTCCTCCCCAGCGATTACAACCAGGTATTGTTTCAACAATACTAGAATTACCGACAAGGGAATCGACCGGTGCTAGATACACTAAAGAGTTCCAGCGATTGTCGGCGTGAAATGATTTGGCAAAGACTGAATCTCAGCAAGTGGTTCGATTCATTGGTGGCATACGGTTGCCAATCCAGGATCAAGTTCATATGCATCCAGTTTGGACGATGGATAAGGCGGTGAATTGGCCACTAGGGCTGCAACTCAACTTGAGTGTAACACCCACCCCTATCCTGCAACTAGGGCGTCTAATGTAGATCCATCTCAAAACACATCATTGCCCAAGGGAAAATAGCCAATAGGAAGACATGCTCAACCTCCTACGGTTGTGAACCGATATTCGAGAAGCGGCCGATCCCAGCCTCAACGTGCAACGACAACTACCCTAGGCTCAATTCAAATTCTGAATCCATATGGTCGATTAAGGCTTGACCATAGTTACAGGTGTGGCTAGCCGGGTCACTTATTGAATGCCTACCCCTAACAGCTTGCTGCTAACTTGGCCATCAATGGGGGAAGTGCAGAGCAGTGGGAGAACATGAACTTGAGGGTGGCGTAGAGCTAGATAAAAGCACAAAGTGAAAATGGGAGATCAAAGACATTTTGAGACGGTTGCGGACCATTTAAATTTTTTTCCAACGGATCTTAAATCTGCAATGGGAAAAGCGTAAGATTGTGCATTTACCGTTTAAGACAGACACAATCCGTCCTTAATTGCATGTAAAAGACAGGTTTAGACCGTTTGGCATAACAGACGGTCGTTATCCGTCTTATAATGATCGTCGATATTATAGACAATCCATCCCCATCTGTTAATCCACTCACGCCCGACCCTTTTTTCAATTGTCCCTCTCTCGATCGATTTCCCTTTCCCTCTTTCGATTTCCCTCTCCAGCAAAATAAAAACGCCCTAAGCTCTCAATCTCCTTCCCTCTCGATCAAACCCTACTTTCGTCTCCTCGGGCGATCTCCCTCCTATGAAGCACTCCGGGACGCCATTGCTGCCCGCTGCAGCCCAGATCCGGCGAGACAGCAGCCGTCGACGAAGACGCACCGTCAATCGTCTTCTCTAGCAAAGGTACGCAACACCCTAATGTAGGAAACCCTAAGAATCTCTGTTAGGGTTTCGGAGCCTTTTCCCATTTCATGAAATAGAAAGTTCGATTGTTTCTGTTTCGGAGCCTTTTCCCATTCATACGGAGAAAAACGCATTTCCAGAAAGTCTGGATTCTCGCGTTTCAGCACCAGTTTGAGCAGAATCCAAATTCGGTTTTTCTGAGTTTTGGTTAGCAAGCTGAGCAAAAACCCATGTTTAGGGCTTTTGGATTTACATTTGGAAGCATGTAATTGGTAGAATTTTGAAATGGAATTTTGTAGAAATCGAGTTGCATTGTTGGGATTTTAGAAGTTTTGTTGTGGTTTACAATCCTGACACTAAAAAATGGGATTTTGTAGAACTCAGTTTGAGAATAAACTGGATCTATGTTCTAATAAGTTGAAGATTTTGCTAGTCTTGGCTCTAATGCAAGCCCCACAAAGATATTGTTTTAATGACTTTGAAATCCCAACATTGAATCTGATTTTTATCAGGCAAGAAGGCCTTGAAGCACTACATAAACATTGAAAACTATATTATCGGAAACTGCTAATCCCTAGAGCTATTTGTGAGTTACATTTCACTCCTATCATTCTGCAGACTACTGGTGTTTCTTTTGTTCGTTGTTCTTATATTGACCAGATTGTTGGTTTTCTCTCATTTTAGTTAATGATAATTCTGTTTTAGGGATTATGATTATTGGTTTTTTAGATTATTTTTAATCCTTACCAAAAGGAAATATGCTCTCTAATATACACGATTAGCTAAAATGATGATGGTGGGGAATGCAGCCTTGTTTTAGATAAAATGGGCAAACGCATTCCTGGAACTCTTTTCTTGCTTGATGTAGCTCTTTCTCTAATATCGGTCTGGATTCAGGATGGATATGGCTGGTAGTTCATGGTTGGAAAGCAATACACGAATGAAACATAGGCTATTTTTTATTCCCGTTCTTTCCTTCTCATTTTAAATGTAAGGGCATATTTGTTAGATGCTGAAAAATAAGCTCGGCGGAAATGCCGCATGCTTGGTAGCTGCTTTACATATTAAACATATGTTTTAAAAGCTTAAATAAGTCTTAATTTTGGTTGACATTAAAATGGCACCCAATTTTCACAAGCATTGAGTTTATCACGGGACATCTACTCCATCATGTAACCTAAAGCTCTGAGGCATGCTTTCATATCCTTGTGAATCTACTCCATCCATTAGTTTCGCCCGCTCATGTTATGATATGAGCCCAAAAATGAATTAGATCCAAAAAATCTAGTGGGCCACACCACATTGAATGGTTGGGGTTGGATGCTTACTATTGGAACCTTCTTGGGGTGCATAGAAGTTTTGGATCAGGCTGATGTTTGTGTTTTCTCTTCATCCTGGTGTGAATAACCTTATGAACGGGTTGATTGTCCTATACTAAAAATCAGTTTTTTTTTTTTTTTTTTTTTTTTTAAATCTTTTGATGCGAAAAATTCTTGTATTTCATCTGCATTTTTCTCGATGATATTGCAAGCAATCTGTAATGGCAGACTGAAAACAATGATTTGATTATATGACCAAAGTAATGTCTAGAGAAACAGGAATTGATTGACAACTTCATGTAGATCCAAGTTCATAGCTCAGTTGAATGGTATGTTGTGCCTCCCATGATGTTTATGTTATCGGTTGAGTGCCATCTAACTAAATGAGGAAAAAGAATTTTTCTTGAAGCCTAATTATAAACATAATTTTAGTAAATCTGAATATTAGGTGCATCTGGGTTGTTTCAAGCAATGCATCTCAACTGAGATTTGTTGTACAGAATATAGTACAAAGGTGTTTTAAAAAATGAAGTTAGCCGCAGCAACACGTTGCATGCTAGGTTCAAGATAGATGTCGAATCATGTTATCTTACAGCACGTTTGGATGTACTATCGATTTGAATTGCATTAATTGGCCTGCTGAAGTGCGAATGACCAAAACACAATTTCCTTAGCATTCATGTCAATGGCATGGGCTCCAGATTGGTGGCTATCTAATGGATGATTTGTTGCTTCTCTGTTTGTGTTCATTCATGTCTCTTTTTTGGACCAGCGAGGCACTCAGCAAAGGTATCTACTACCTTGTTTTACTAAAAACTTTCATGTGGATATACTAATGGTTGTTATTGTGCCAATTTCTTAGACATTTAAATTTATCTCCTTTTTTCTTCTGCTGCTATGGATGAAAGTTTAAATATGTTGTTTCTTTGTGATTTAGATTGACTACCTCCACAGCACTGGAAGAACAGCTCATATGGGAATTGATTCTGCTATGCACTGTGCACATGCTATGATTCCAAGACCATTTAGTTCAACCTCATCCGTAAGAGCTGATATAGCAGGGATTGAAATATCATGGGATTTCACCCAAAATTCCCTCTCAAGTAGCCAAAAATGAAGTGTCTACATTACCCTGCACGCACATGACATATAATTATTTCACACAGGCAAGTTTATGTATGATGTAGAATAAGCTTATTCCATCACAATTTCATGTGATCCCAACTTAGTGTGTGGCATCTAACATATCAAAGTCACCACACGATGAAAGGTGGGACGTGTTAAAAATCTAGCCGATCCAACCATCATGTGAGCCTGTACAAATGTGGGTCTTTTAATTTGTGGGCCCCACGGCCAATCATATTCTACCATTGATTGGGGCTTTTTCTTTATGGGCCCCACAATCAATCATATCCATTGACTTAATTCATGTGTTATGTTCATGCAGCTAGCAGCACTTTCTGCTATATAACTGGAACAGGGTATGTGTTAGTGCAGCTGAACTGAATCGAAGAAGGATGTGAGTCTGTTGCATTTCTATTTGTGGAATAAGACTTTGATTCTTAATTGTAGTTCATTGTGACTGATATAGTTAGCTGTTGGGATGTAGGTGCTGCTAGAATGATATAACGAAGTGATGTATGGACTGATTCATGGATTTAGTTCAATGATTTTTAGAGTCAGTGGTTACTTGTGATATTGGCTCGGTTTTATGAGTGGTTATGATAATTTTAATAGCTTTATATGTAGGTTCAAAAGTCAATGGACTCATGCGTGCAGCTTTGGTGGTTGCTAGTCTTTGTGATCTTTGGACACAGTTAGTATGGTTAGGACATTTATGCGGGATATATTTTAGAACTAGAATCTGAACTGAAACTTCCATTTGTTCCTGTAGTTCAGACTATGGACTAAAGGGTGGGAATGCCTTTTCTGTTGTCAGTGTGTGAACTTTAATTTGTAACAGCAGTAGTGTTTTTATGTATGAACTGAACTGATGTGGTTGAATGTGATTTATGTAACCAAAGAGAAGAAAATGATTGAGAGAAGAACGGGAATAGAAGGTGGAAAATATGATGCTGCTGTCACAGAAGCTCCATCTTCTTTAGTTGATAATGATCTTCATTGAAGGGCTCTCCATGTCAAATTTCTGAAAATTCGAGAAAGAAACAAGGTATAATAGGTATAATAGGAGGTTGGCAAATTTCCTTTTCCGTGAGGTTCAGAAGCTCGTACTTCTTAGCCTCTTAGGAAGGAGAGTCTTCCTTTGTCTTCCAAACAGAGCCATGTTCCCTTTTCTTCTAATTTCCTCTGGTGAATTGTTTTGATTTTTTTAAGGATTTTTTGGAAGGGTGAAAGGGCTCCTTGAAGGGGAATTTCTTTTAGCTATGGAAGAACATGGTCCCTCATGATTCATTTGTTGCATATTTCAGGTTATGTGAAGGTGGGGAGCTCTTAGATAGAATACTTTCCAGGTGATTCTTTGCTGATTATGTTTATTAAATTCTGTCATCATGGTTTCATTGCATTCGAACATGAACTCAAAAGAATGGAATCCACTTTTAATAGTCATTCTTTGATAGCTTGTAGCTATGTGCTTATATGTGTCCTTTCTTTTACAGGGGTGGAAAATACACAAGATGATGCAAAGGCTGTAATGGTGTAGATATTGAATGTTGTTGCATTTTGCCATCTCCAGGGCGTGGTCCACCGGGATCTCAAACCAGAGATAAAAGCACTTTGCACCAATTTGGACTTTCCACCCTTTTTGTGATTCTCCTGAATAGACACCAAGTCGAAGTAACATATCTTGAGGATTGGAATCTGTCCCTAACCAATGCGTATTTGTACTTTACTAGTGATTGTTAACTGAATAAAAAGTCCCATGAATTGATGTGTTCCCATTATGCCTTTATCTGCTTCTTGTGAATCCTCTTCAATAATAGCCATCCACTTTCTTTCAGAAAGGAGTGAAGGCATGCAAAACTTAACTAATGATACTCCCAGAAGTACCTGCGAAGAATATACCCTAGCAAAAAAGGTATTAGTTGCAGAAAACTTGCCGAAAGTGGATAAGGATATGGATTTTGTGTCACTTCATTGTTGCAAAGATATGGATATTTGATTCGTCTTCTAGAAACTAGGAGTCATTACTACTTTTTTCTTCATGGAAAAAATGAATTACTCACCTCACCTCAAGTCCACAATATAATTTTATACCACAATCCCCAATCCTACTACTAACTTTAATGTTATCTTGGTGCATATTGGATTTGGGGTTCTGCATTATTTTTCTATATTATTATCTAAATAGAGCTCTTTGCTTGATCAGAATTTCCCGTTCACAACAAAAGATGAAAACTCCCAATTGAAGGCCATAGATTTTTGACTTATCTGATTTTGTTAGACCAGGTTGGTCCTTATCTGATCAGTTGCAAATACCAACTTAAGTATCGGTTTGATTTTAATTTTGAGGATTTTTTTTAACTGTTTTCTAATTCTTCAATTGGTCTACAGATGAAAGGCTTAATGACATTGTTGGAAGTGGATACTATGTAGCACCTGAAGTTCTACACAGGTCCTACAGTACAGAAGCTGATGTATGGAGTATCGGGGTGATTGCATATATTCTACTGTGTGGGTGCCACCCATTTTGGGCCCGAACTGAGCCGTTATCTTTCAGACAGTCTTGAAAGCTGATTCGAATTTCGATAAACCACCTTGGCCCTCTCTGATTAAAGAGTCATGCAAAAGACTGACCGCTGCTCAGCTTTGAGTGAGTGCCCTCCTGAA
This sequence comes from Liriodendron chinense, assembly GCA_003013855.2. Lineage (NCBI taxonomy): Eukaryota > Viridiplantae > Streptophyta > Magnoliopsida > Magnoliales > Magnoliaceae > Liriodendron > Liriodendron chinense. The sequence continues at coordinate 499,508 of ML058393.1, read as the reverse complement.
TCATCAAAATGATTGATTTCCAGTTTTAGTCTTCCTGGAGTACTCACAATTCTGTCTCCACAGGTCATCCCTGGACCACCAATCTGTTGTCTCATTGTGGATAGTGTGGATGAAGCATTTTTGGCCTTTAGATTTATGGCTTGTGGATAGACGGTTGAGAAGATAAACACAACAAGAGTCCACATTCAACTTATAAAAGACCCAAGATTGGCTGGCAGGATATTCATTCTTGGATATTTTTGAGACATGGTCCATCCATTGTGGGACACAAAAGATTTATGGTTCGGATGCCACAGCACAAAAATGTTCCTTATCAGGTCAAAAGTAGCTGCGGTTTAACACTCAACATGCATGTGTGGTCCAACAAACAAAGATTGTGAATAACTTCCAGTATTCCATGTGGTGATAATGTTAATTACTGGTTCTTTGGAACTTTTTGTAAATATTATTTGTCATTTGTTTCTTCTTTATTTTTCAGGGATCTCCTGTACAAGCCATTTGTGCTTGATAAGTAGGCATTGCTTTGAGTTGTAACTATAAGTTTTAGAATTGGATGGTTATATTCATCTTCAACTTTCTTTCCAACCTGTTAAGGAAAAAAATATCAGCAATGATATACGAATGTTAGCATGTCCGAATGTGATCTCAAGAGTGCTGCTATGGCCTACCTACAATAGTAGCCATTCAAATCCTACCCTCCCCACCATGTTTGGCAGGCATGCCATGTAAGTGACATCAAATGAGCTGGAATGCGTGGTTCCATCGGCTCCTACCAATCCTGTTCTGTCCAAAGCAAACTGTTATGACCGGTTGTGCTAAAAGCTCGAGCTGTTAGGGAACGACAGAACAATGTATTTTCTAAGATCACTTCCGGATCTAGGTCTTTTACTAGTTAGTCCCAGTAAAGCCCCCAGACGGGGTATTTTTTTGAAACGAGGCCCTCATTAAAATTTCAAGATAAATCTACTAGAGTACTACAAAGAAGAATGGGGTTTGCTGATGCCTCCAACAAGTAAATACAATACCGGATGCCCTATTATACCGAATTTTGCATACTCCGGGAGTTGAACACCGGACGTCTTGCTCTGATACCATGTTACTGAATGGTTGTGCTAAAAGCTCGAGCTTTTAGGGAATGACAGAACAATGTATATCAGGGGGTTTGCTGACACCTCCAACACAAACCTCACCAGAAGATTCTGTAGATCGACATCATGGATCACCTACAATTGAAAGTAAGAACTGTGAAATCAGCTGATCATGATATCTCCACCAAACTGTAATTAAAGTCGGTAGCAAATTAGCTGCAGGATAGGTTTTAGACTGAGCAACTCAGATCGACTCATTCAGTCTCGAGCTGAGTTGTGACATGCCCCAAAGTTGGGGGTGGATTGAACAGACTCCTATAATTCCCAGACATGCGTCCATTCTATATAGATCCTTAGCTGATCATTTCTAACCATCCAATTTTCTGATTGGCAAAGCATGTCTGGGAAGAGAACCCCCTGATGAACGATCTGGTCATTGCATGAATGGTAGTGGTGAGGCTATGAATTGCCTGATCATATGCCCTCTGCAAGAATGATGAGTAGATAGCACAGAAGGGCTTTAGACCTTCACAAGCTAGGCCAGCAGCGAACATGACTGCATGCTGCTCTGCAATCCCAACATCAAAGCAACGTGTTGGAAAGCGGCGAAGAAAGAGATTCATACCAGTTCCTCCTCCCATTGCTGCATGGATCGCAACGATGTCTTTATCCTCCTCTGCTTGAGTCGAGTGCTGCTTTTGAATTGCTTCCCGGTTGCTGGATTGAACTTGGCGACACCTGCCAAAAAAAAAAAAAAAAAAAACAACCCATTCGATGATTATCTACTCTAGATCACCTGTTGGAGTCTCTGGAGTAATTCTCTTCCTGAAAAAATATATCAGAAGTATGATTCACTATAGAGAGTTTTACAAACTACTACCTCATTAATACCTTATTTACATCCTGGTACCTTTTTAAATTAACTTTTCATTGACCTACCTCATTAATAAAGGCAATTGTCTAAGGGTACCTTCCATTGGTTTTCCTCAATTTCCGTCTTATTATTCCATAAAATGACAGAAATACCCATCTTAAAAACGTACCTTAACTACTTGAATGTAAATGCAATATTTATAAGGTTTTTATTATTTACAGTTATTAAAAAAAATACAACCTTTACATAAGAGTGCCTACTGACGCTACTACTAGTCAGTGCTCCATGGGCCCCACGATAATGAATGCATTTCATCCACGCCGTTCATCCATTGTTCCAAATCACTTTATGGAATGATACAAAAAATGCGTCTAAATCCGTACGCCAGGCAAACCACACCAAAGGAAAAGTGCTCATTGAACGCCTACCATTAAAAACTTCTTAGGGCCACAAAAGTTTTGGATCAAGCTAATATTTGTGTTTTCCCTTCATCTAGGTATGTGTGACCTAATCAACAGTTTGGATGGTAAATAAACACTACAATGGGCCCTAGGAAGTTTATAATGGTGTCCACATTCAATCAACACTGTTTTCCTGTGGCGAGGTTCAACCGAGACTTGAATCTCACTAATTTTAATTTTTAGGACCATACCTTAAAATGATCTGGAAAAATGGATAGACGGTAGCCCACAGAGCACCGACTTGTATGCACGTAGCTAGTAGGCAATTGCCGTACCATCCTTCGTGTACCTGAATTGTGTACTACCCATGCCTCTCTAGATCAGAATAGACAGGGAATCTGAGGGGCCATCATGATATATCTGTTTTATCCACATCGTCCATCCATTTCTCCATATCATTTTAGATTACGAGGCTAAAAATGAAGCTGATCTAAGGCCCAAGTGGATCACACCACAGGAAGCTGATCTAAGGCCCAAGTGGATCATTCCACAGGAAGCAACAAGGTGGCTGTGGAAACCTTCCTACCGCCCACTGTGATGGTTAATTGCCATCCCACCTGTTTGTGAGGTCACATAGACTTAGATGAAAGGAAAACACAAATATCAGCTTGATCCACAACTTCTGTGGTCTCCATGAAGTTTTGGATGACAAAAATTTAATCCCCACTTTGTGCTCCACTTGAGCCTTAGATGTAACTCATTTTTAGGTTCATAGGCTAAAATGATATTGCAAAATGGATGAACGGCGGAGGTAAAATTCATTCATCACGGTAGCCCTCGGAGCCTTAGTCCGTTACTAGCTAGTGAACGGTGGGGGTAGTATCCAAATGGCGCCTATCTTTCCTTCCTTTAGCTAGTGTTGCTAGGAAATGAATTAGGTGCGCGCCCCAGTCTCACCCAAAATGGGTGTGGCTTTGACCGTGGGGCTCACCTAATTTACGTATTATATATCCACGCTCTCCCTTCATTTTTGCAGTTCATTTTAAATCATTACCCTCAAAATTAAGCAGATCCAATTCTAAGGTGAATCACATCAAAGTAAACAGTGGAGATTGACCATTAAGAACTTTTTATCACTCACAAAAGTTTTGGAACACCCCGATATTTGTTTTTCCCCTTCATCGAGGTCGGTGTGACCTTACCAACAGGTTGGATGAAAAATAAACATTATGGTGGGCTTCAGGATGATTTTGAATGGTGAGCATTCAATCACCACAGTTTCCCATGATGTGATTTACTTGAGAATTGGATCAACTTTTTTTTTTCTTTCTTTTTTTGGAATCATTCCCTAAAATGAGAAAAATGAGTGGATGGTGTGGATATACAACACATACATCAAGGTGGGCCCTATGGTTAGGGTCGCACTGTACGTAATGCCCTGAAAATTTCAATCCTATGAGCTTGAGAGTACTCGAGCACCTCTAAAAAATTTTCAGTTTTAATTTTTCAATTGAGAGTGTGTGGACCCTCGCCGATTTCTCCGCGCTCCCACACGACGTCGTTCTCCCTTTCCTTTCGGAAGAAGAAGAGGAAGAGGTGCGTGAGTGCGAAATCGCCGTTTGTGCCACTGGCTTGCCTCGTTCTCGAGGGCTTTGTTTGGTTGTCGTGTTGAGCTGAATATGTTTAAGTGAGTTTATATAAGACCAGAGTCGCCACTAGCCAGTTACTTCGAATCTACAGTCGGCTAGACCCCGTAGAAACGTTAGAGAAGAGAATCCGAAGATTCCTTCCTCTAAAATGACTCCTGTTGATCTGCGGTCAGAGATTCAAGGTAAGGGATCACGGTTACAGGGTGGGAAGAGGTTAAGCACCCCACACACTGCCCGTACCGAAGTACGGTCTCTACTTCACAGAATCGATCGAATACTTGAAAGTCTAATTTAATCCTCGTATATTCTCATGAATGACATGATGCATGAATGCGGGTCTGAACAGTAAGAGTTTCTGATGAGCAGGTTCCAACAACGGGCAAGCCCAGAGCGTACGCTCGAACTGACAGGTGCTTAATGTAAGACGTATGCAGTGTGCTTGAATGATCAAGGTGTTTTATGGTGAAGCATGAATGCAGGTCTGAACAGTAAGAGTTTCTGATGGGCAGGTTCCAACAACGGGCAAGCCCAGAGCATACGCTCGAACTGACAGGTGCTTAATATAAAGACATATGCATGTGTACTTGACGGATCAAGGTGCTAGTAGTGAAGCAGGGGGGTTGGAAGAAAAGTAAATGTTGCACTTATGCTAGATGCGAATGAGATGATGCTGGAAAAAGAGTAGCTGGGTGGACGGAGGTGTCGCAAGGGTTGGCTTCGAGTGGCTGGAGTAGGACTTAGATGGCTTGAGAGGCTTGGACCAGTGGTCAGGCTGGGCTGGACCAGGGTTAGACTCTCCTCACTCGGGCTCTCCTTGGTGGGAAAATGGGCTAAGGGCACTCGAAAGGATGGACTCTCTCTGGACTCGAAGAGCTTCGAATTTTTTCCGAAATGAGAAGGGGAGGGGGGTATTTATAGCAGCGGAGAGTGGCAGATTGCGTAATTTTGTCCGGGCGGCCTGCCATGGGCCGCCCGTACGGCCGCTCCTCGGTTTCCAGCGAGTACGGCCGTTCCCTCGGGGCTGCTGTTGGACTCGCTGGTCGACTCAGTGAGTTGACTCAGCGGGTCGACTCGGTGGTTTGACTCGACGGGTTGACTCGACGGGTTGACTCGGTGTTTTGACTCGACGGGTTGACTCGACGGGTTGACTCGACGGGTTGACTCAGCGGGTTAACTCAGCGGGTTGACTCAGCGGGTTGACTCAGTGAGCTTGACTTTTTTGGGATTTTTTGACTGGCCTTTTTTATGGGGGGTTTTTCTGGGTGGTGTTTAGGACTGGGTTGACTGGGTTCAGGCTTGAACTGGGCTATGGAATGGGGCTTACAAGGGTGAGTTTGGCTGAGTTTGGACTTGGGATTTGGGGGTATGGTCCTCCGTTCAACCAGCTATCTCTACCAACAGTGTAGCCGAAGGTGGGGTGTCTACAGATGCCCCTCTTTGGCAGAGGTTGCATGCAACCGAATGCCAAAGCGAGTGGACACCCCACTTCTGACCCTGTCATTCATGGATCATGGTCTGAAATCTTTGCTTGCTTTTGCATCTGTGCCAGTTGATCGTTTGGAGATCGCTCACTTGCACATACCGCGGGAGTTTGGAGAAAACGTTGCGATTGTCCCTGCAGTTTGCTGCAACCTGGGTACCCAATCGCAACCCTTCCATTCCCGACCGGTACTAACATCGGAAAGGTACAGCAGAGCCTCTGCGTCGACAGTCTTACGAGGTTACTGACCCTGTGATTGATTGTATGTTTGATGTTTTCCCAGAGCACTCCAGGAGTACTTGTTTCGCTTGACTGTCAAAGTGGTTAGACGCCCTGCGTCCGATAGTCTTACGGGATTCTACTACGCCGACTTGGACTCAGTCAAGGTACTTCAGGCATCCACGCCTAGGTATGTGCGGGTGGGCTTTTCCACCCGATCTGCTGGTTTTGATGCTTGGTTTGCAATTCATTCTTTCCTTGATTGTGGTTTGGAATCTTTGTTGTCCTTTGTATCTGAGTCAGTTGATTGTCTGGAAATTGATAACTCGCACATACCGCGAGAGTTTGGAGAAAACGTTGCGATTGTCCCTGCAGTTTGCTGCAACCTGGGTACCCAATCGCAACCCTTCCATTCCCGATCGGTACTAACATCGGAAAGGTACAGCAGAGCCTCTGCGTCCGTTAGTCTTACGAGGATGCTGACCCTGAGACTGATTGTGTGATGTTTGATGTTTTCCCAGATCACTCCAGGAGTACTTGTTTCGCTTGACTGTCAAAGTGGTTAGACGCCCTGCGTCCGATAGTCTTACGGGATTCTACTACGCCGACTTGGACTCAGTCAAGGTACTTCAGGCATCCACGCCTAGGTATGTGCGGGTGAACTCTTTCCACCCAATCTGCTGATTTGGATACTTGGGTTACAATTCATCGTTTCCACCTGTTCAAATGGTTTCTGTGACCGAGTCTTTTGGCTTTCATCTTTTTTGTATCTTGGCATGTGGTACGACCGCACTGACACTGGAGTTCAGTTCGACCGCACTTTGAGTGCATTGGATCCGATGATCTCCGGGGAAACCGCGAGACATTGGATCTTATTTGATTTTTGCGTTGGCTCCTACCCAGAGATATGGAAGATCTCCTGGTGTGTTGGAGACAAAACGCTCTACTGAGAAAATATTTTTGGATTTTTGAAAAGATACCCACTCTGGGGAGTGATACTCCGTGGGGTTTTTATTTGCAAATAGAAATATTTTTTGTCTTTTTGAAATGAAAATCTGGTTCGCATGTGCCTCCACTAGGGATGCCTGTGGGGTCTTTAGCTAACCGACTTTTATTTTGAAAGCAGGTAAACATGATGATTGATGCGATGGATGCTGATGCATGGAGATGCATGATGAATGCATGGCTTTGGCTCATTCTCTTTCAGTTTGATGATTTTGCTTTTGCTATGGGTGTAGAGAACTTTGAGCTTATTGCTTGTAGGGTTGTGCTTCCCTTGGGGATTTTTCTTTTTGATACGGAGATTTGGACAGCGGATTGGTCAAGATCTCGACCCGTGGTCGATCAGGTCCATCGTCCCAAGATGCTGTTTCTCTGCTAATGAGAATGTACGAGGATATCATCCGACTTCAAGATGTTCTTCTGGGCATACATGTGATTGAGATGGTGTTTGGTTGCCCGTTTTGGTCAAGATTCCCATTTGCGGGCGATTGGATCCGTCATCCCATACTGTGAAGTGAGCGGAGTTCAAGACTCCTGAATTGTAGTGCTGGGGATGCTAATTTTTGTGATTTTTTTTTTTTTTGTAGATATGTGGTCCGAATCTTTACCTGAGCGATCAGGATAGAGATTGGTTATTGAAAACACAGGAAATATTTTTGTGATTTTTGAAATATTTTGATTGAAAGCAAGGGAAATATTTTTGTGATTTTTGCAGATATTCGATGGAAATATTTTTGTGATTTTTGAAGAGATGATTTTGCAATGTTTTTGTATTTTGTGATTTTTCTGAAATGCAGGGAAAAGATATGGAATTTCCATCCACTTCCAGCTTCTACTGCTGGTAAGGCACCCGATCCATTTTACGTCAGCGAGCAAGACGAGTCTCACACAGTTAAGTGCCGTAGTTTTACATCTTCGGATGAGGGGATTTTGAGGGTTTTCAGTCAACACACCCACAAAGTTGCCTGTTCCTCATGTGCAATGCACATAGACCACGTATCGTCCGACGGACTCCTTCGGCCACAAGATGAGCCACATCCTCACATTTCCCTTAGTCAATCCAGTTTGGGGTCTTACGTTGCTCACAATTCCGTGAGGGTGAGCTTCACCTCCCAACAGCCTTAATCCCCTTCATGAGTTCTAGGAACAGGGAACATCCGTCAGCTTCAACAGCGACTTCCAACTCAAGGTTGTCTATCACGGTGCGTTCAACACGAACAGGATTGCGGAGTTCTGCCCGCCTCAGCCTTTACCTGTTTAAAAGATTCCAGACACCCGTACGATCAAGTGTCAGCCATGTCTGGGACAGGTTAGGAAAGAAAGCCCCCGAGAAGTTAATCCCAGTGTAGTTTTAGGTCTTCGGACCATTGGGGATAAATTGGTGGATCAAAACTGGTGATGAAAACTTTTTTTTGTTTTATATTGTATATATTTTTTTGTTTTGAAAAAGTTCCAGACTTCAACTCGAGTAATCGAGATTGACACTGGTTTTTATGGAAAGCTTTAAAATATTTTTGGTATTTTTGAAATGATCCGGGTTATCGAACCATGATCCCCACGGTCGAGGCCGATGCCGGTTTTTAGTTGAAAGCGAGAAAGGTCCCCCGAGAAATTAATCCCAGTGTAGTTTAAGGTCTTCGGACCATGAAACTGTACAAAAGAGGGGCAAACATGTTTTTTTTTTTTTTTTGGAAAAATGTCCGGTGTCAGCGGATGGACAATCCAGACTGATGCCGGTTTTTATTGAAAATCTCTCGGGATGTCAATCCCGACGTAGTTTAAGGTCTTCGGACCAAAACTTTAAAAGCGGGGCTGGTAATATATTTTTATGATTTTTGAAAATGTCCGGAGTCATTGATCTTGAGCAAACAAGACCGACGCCGGCTTTTATTGAAAATCTCTCGGGATGTCGATCCCGACGTAGTTTAAGGTCTTCGGACCCAGACTTAGTAAAAGGGGGGGCAAACACATTTTTTTGTTTTTTTCGAAATGATCCAGATCATCAGATCTTGGCCTGAAAGGCTGGGATCGATGTTGGTTTTTATTAAAAATCTCTCGGGACGTTGATCCCGACGTAGTTTAAGGTCTTCGGACCCAAAACTTTAAAAGAGGAAAGACATTTTTTTGTTTTCTTTTTTTGGAAAAAATTCTGGGTCATCGATTCTGATTTTGATGGTCGAGATCGATACCCATTTTTATTAAAAATCCCTCGGGATCTTGATCCCGACGTAGTTTAAGGTCTTCGGACCAGAAACTGTACAAGTGATGTATATATTTTTTTGGTTTTCTGAAAATGTCCAGAGCCACCAGATCTTGAAGAAGACTGATGCCGGTTTTATTGACAATCACTCGGGATCTTGATCCCGACGTAGTTTAAGGTCTTCGGACCACAACTCATACATGTGAACAGTAATCAAGGGCGGAGATTCTTGGGATTCTTCTTGGAATGGTTTGGATCATCTGGTCATGCCTTTGGATGGTTGAGATCATTGTTTGACCAAGTCAAATTTTCCTTTCTTTTTCTTGGAAATTCCATGGAACTTTTCCACATCATCCACCCAATTTCTCACCCATTTCTCATGAGATGAGATTTTGGTGAGATTTTCTCTTTTTTCTCACCATTCTCTTCCATCACTTCATTCTTACATGGAGGTACAAGATTCACTTGCAACCACCCTTCCCAAGGAGGAGTTCTTCCCAAGGAGAGGGAGAGGGAGGTCGTTTCAAGTAGGTGGAGGCTAGGACGGCCTCCCATGGGCCGCCCGCCCGGTCTCTGCCTCCTGGTCTCTTCAGGGGGCTGGGTAAAAGGGTGCCCTCCCCTTTTCTATATAACATGGGGCACCCTCCCCCCCTTAAACGTGCAATCTCTCTCTTCTCCCTCTCATACTCTTTCTTTCTTCAAGTTTCCTCTCTCTTCTTTGGTGGTCCTTTGCTCTTTTCAAGTGGTGGGCCTTAGAGAAATCTTGGGACAGCAAGGTGGTCCTTCTTTGGTGAGTGGTAAAGGTATGGACCACTCCCTTTTTCTTTCTTGTCCTTTTCCATCTTCATTGTCTTTTCTCATGATCCTTTTTCTTTTTCATGTAGCTATTCAAAGGGGTGTGAAGGTGGGCCCAAGCATTCTTGATCTTTTCTTAGATCTCAAGTCTTTCAAAGATGGTGCATGGAGAAGGACATTACAAGCTCTCCACTTCATCATTTTTTCCTTTTTCACACTCCCTCCATGTGCATGTAAGGAGTAATTTTGCCATGTCATCAAGTGTGCATGGCAAAATACTCTATCTTTTTCATGGGAGTTGGGCCTCTTTTCATGTGTATCAAATGGGCTCAAAGTGAAGTCATGGCCCTTGGTGTATTTGATGGGCCCAATGCTTCATTTTGGGCTCCCTCATGCTTTCTTGCCTTTGTCATTTTTCCTTTGGAGCTTACTTTCTTTTCTATCTTTTTCAAGGTTTGGGCCCATGGGCATGGTAGGGCCCATCTCAAGTTTTGGGCTCATGGGGCTCATTTTGGGTGACCCCATCTTTCTTTACATGTGTATGGATCAAGGTGGCTAGCCCATTCTTCATTTTGGATCTCAAGTGGGCTAGTTTTCCTAGGTGGGCTTATATGGACAAGTAGCCCAAGTCTTCCACTATTTCTTTGATTATGATGTACATCTTTGCACAAAGTGTGGTGGGCTCCTTGGAGTTTTTCATGTGGATGGGCTTTTGGGCCTTCATTGAAACTTGGGCACTTCTTTGGACCATGTGTGCTACACTACACTTTGTTCATGTAGGCTTTTTCTTTTCATGCTTTCTCTCTTGATGGATGGAGGACTTGAGTTACTTGACCATCTACAAGTCCCATGAGTGAGTTGTTCCCACAATCTCACTAAGTTCAAATGGCTTCCTTTGTGGTAGGATTGTTGTTCTCAAGAGTTTCCCTTAGATGTTATCAATCTCAAATGGATGATTCTCAAGTGAGCTATCCATACAACCATGGGTCCTTGATCTTTTCTTTGGGGACTTGGTGGGTCATCCATTATCATTCTCAAGTATGAGTGGTTTTTCTTTCCATTTGTGGGAAAGAATGATACCCATAGGTTGCCCATTTTTGTCCCATGCCTTGGGACATTTTGGATTTTGATATTCAAGTGGGCTATGTGTACCATTCTTATCCATTTTCATGATGGTTGGGTGACTCCTCAAGCCATGCTCTTTTGTGCTCAAATGGTCTCCCTTTTGGTGAAAAAGTTGGTGCACATAAGTTGCCCAAACTTGCCTTTTTCATGGGCATTTTCAACCTTGATTCTTCATGTGGGCTATGTGCATCAACTTTCTACCCTTAGCTTCTTTGATTCATATGTTTGTGGGTAGACCTCCGTGTTGTATTCTCATGGTCAAAACTTTCATCGAGATGAGGCACATAAGGTTGCCCATGGTTAACCCATGAATAGGTCCTCATGTTCTCCAAAGTGGGCTATGTGCTCTCTTCAACCCATTGAGATGAGGTATTTGGGTTGCTCTTGGAGACCCGTTTCCTTTCTATTCCCCACTTGTCCATGCATATGTGTGAAAAGATGGAGACATCCTAAGTGAGAATCATGACCTTGGCATAAAAGTGAGTCAATCCTTGGTCCCATGTGGACTTTGAAGAGGAACTTCTCATGTGCAGTAGGACTCTCATCCTTAGTTGATTTCATGGCACTTGAGTGCATTTGTTGTCCAAAATGTGTCCTTGGATGATGGACTTTTCTTACCTGAGGCATGCCATGCCACCTTCTTTAAGGCAGGCCTTACTTTTTCCAATGGGTCCAACACATATCCTAAGTGACACATGGAGTTGGACTTTAGATTTTGCATTTGAATGTGAGTCCAATCCCATGGGTTTCTTGGATGAGAATTTGGATTTTAATGGGTAGAGGATAGGGACTTACCTTGCCAAGCTTGTAGGATTCCATGGCGGATGGTACCAGGGGCCACCAAGTGGTTGACGAGGATGATCCTGCTTTCATTGTCCGCCGAGGGGACCACATGTGTTCCCTAGCTATGGAGCATCAACCTCTTTCTGCTATCAAGGGTCGAGGTACCAGGGATCGCTGGGACAATTGGATGAAGGAGCCACAGCCCTTGCTTGAGCGAGTACTAGATGGTACTCCTTTTGTTGGCCTCCTCACCCTACGCTTCCATAACAACGACGCCAACCGCATGATGCTTGCGGCCCTTTGTGAGAGGTGGCGGGATGAGACCCACACCTTCCAGCTTCCTTGTGGAGAATGGGGGATAACCCCTTTGGACATTTACATGCAGATAGGTTTCCCATTTCATGGGGCAATTGTCCCTCAAGTTAGCTCTTTAGCTCCCCTCTCTTCCACTGATTGGCTGCGGCTTGTCGGTGACGTCCCTCCTGAGGGTGAATTCCAAGGCCATCAAGTGAAGATGCGATGGTTTTACAATAATTTTGCTTCCGTCGTCCCTACCACCGAGCGAGAGGCCCTCCACAAGGCGCGGGCCATGATCACTTATGCTTTTGGATCCTTTCTTTTTTGCCATGCGAATGAGAGAGTTGATCCTAAATTTCTTCGTTTAGTCGAGGATCTTCATCACCCCTATAACTGGAATGGGGCCATCCTGACCCGTCTCTTTCAAGGTCTGGACAAGACCTGTCGGCATAGCCGGTCCTTCACAGGCTTCTGGCCTGTTGTTGAGGTACCTCTTCTTTCATCCTCTTTGGAGCCATTTGCCTCCTTTCTCTCTCTGATCTTTAAATGTACTTTCATCCAGACCTGCTTTTATGACCATTTTCCGCATCTTGCGCCGAGGATGCGAGATGACATTGAACCCGCTCAGTATCGCCACATGTACTGGCATCAGCAGAATCGTCAGCGAAACTCCCGAGTTCCCGGGGACAATTGGCGTGCTGATATAGACGGGCTGACCGTTGAGGACGTAAGTATCTTGCTTGTCTTTGTCCTTGTACTGTACTTGTAACTGATCGTGGTAACCTCTTCTGCTGCAGTTTGCCCGGATGCCGTACGCTAGTTTCCCTCTCTACTACACACCCCAGCGCGTGGAGGCATATGATGCTTCATGTCTCCGTATTATGCTTTCTGACGCTGAGTCCTTCCAATGGTACTTGGGAGAGAGATTGCTTCGGCAAGTCACTGGGGTAGCTCGGGTCCCCTGTTCTGCACCTCCTCCAGCTGCTCGGATGCCAGCTGATGAGAGAGTTGAGGCTCTGGTGGGCCAGCCTGGCTTCCGTTTCACGATCCCGGATCGTGATTATGACGAGTGGTATCTGCTATTTGGCCAGGGGCCTTTGCTTCCTTCGCTTTACGTTCCAGGTGGCCGTCGCAGGTATGCTGGAGGTTCAGTGACTGCTCCTTTGATGGATCTTTATCGTCGGGAGCGGGACGCGAGGAGGGGCGATGATGATTATGTTGGTGACTTGTAGCTGGCTCTGCTTTATATGGCCTTGTACTTTTGTTTTTGTCCCCTTTTGTATCAAGCTCTTTTGGATGAATATACAGGCTTTGATTTCTCCCAAATTCCTTGGTGATGTCTGGATGCTTTGACTCTTGACTCATTCCTTCATGATTTGAGACTGCTTAGTTGCATGGGTGATGACTTGAATGGTTCAGATTGCTTGATTAGGCCTTGTGGGCCCACTTGATGTTTAGATCTTAGATTCTGGCCCTTCTTGTGATGATCAAACCTTTGATCTTGTTGTTTGACGGCTCATATAGGTTCTTCAATGGTTTAGATCATGATGATCTAGTCTTTGAATGGCTTGGATTGCTTGTGGCCCCCACTTGATCACCTTTCCTTCTCTTTGGCTTGATCAGCCCTATTCCGCTCACATTGCTTCATGATTGGACCAGTGGGGCACCTTTTGTATGATCTTGATCATCTTCAGTCGAAATCTGGAGTGGACCGGAGCCTTGGGCGGCCCACGGAGCTCCATCTGCTGACGTGGACTGTCAGCCTCACCTACCAAAAGTCCTGGAGCCAATCCCGCGGAGAGAGGGGAACCGCGTCCGTACGGGCGGCCCAGGGCAGGCCGCCCAGAGCTCGTCTCTTGAGCGGCCTGGGCTGGCTCGTGCTCGGACATTCTCTGGTCCCTGTTGCTGCTGTCCCCACCTGCTGTGTACGTTCAGGTTCGATTCCAACAATGAATCTTCTCTTTGTCTCCTCTTTCATCATCATCTTGTCTTCATCTTGGTTTGTCCTTTCTTGGGCAATGGATGGTGGGGATTTATGGGCTGTGGGGGCTGTTCATGGTGGGTCCCACACTTCAGAGAGTATTGAAGGCTTTAATGATGGAGAGATTTCTTTAATGGATGGTGGAGATGGTGCATTGAATGGAAGCATTGATGAGGGGCTTGGGATGGTGGTTGATGGAGCTTTGAATAGCTCCATTAATGGTGGGATGGCTGGATTTTCTGATTTGAATGGGGCCCTCATAATGGGAGGAATGGATGGTATGGATGAGATGATGGGATGGGACATAGGTGAGGCTATGCATCTCTTGAGTGTGGGTCCCATGGATGATGTGATGGACGGTGATGATGGGACTATGAGGGACATAGATGGGCTGATCTCATGTCTGGATGGTATGGATGGCTCAGATGGTACCTTTGACGGTTTGGATGCTCTGGATGAGGGCCGAGATGTGCGGTATACTTGCTTGGGTGGTCTTGATGTGATCATTGATGATGTCCCCCTGATGATGGACGGTGTGGATGCCTCGATGATCCCTTTGATCGGCCAGGATGATGATTGGATTCATGATTTCCTACTGGAGAGGGCCGCAGGTCCGGATCTGGCCGTTGATTCTTCGATCGGGGTAGCCGGGACCCTTTTGGATGGTTCAGATGCATTCTTTGACGGTCAGATTAGCCAGGGTGCCACGATGTGTGGTGTGATCTTCACTGATGGGGAGCATTGTCCTTCCCTTGGTCGTCGGTCTTTTGCGCACTCTGTTCATGAGGTGGGCGAGTCTTCTTATGCGGCTGAGGTTGTGACAGTTTCCGACAGTGATGCGGCTATATCAGACATAGCCGTTACTGAGGACAGGTCAGGGGCTGTCGAGTCGGCAGAGGTTCCAGCTTTTCCTTCTCATTCGCCTGTTGACCTTCTGATCTTCGATGAGTTGTCCTCGATTTCTGGGCCTTTTGTGCTGGAGGGGATACCGGTGAGGACTTGTCAGCTGCTTCCTCGTTCTTCTTGCTCGCCACGACTGCTTGCTTGGCTTGACAGCTTGTCAGCTTATGAGATTCGAGATTTGGAGTCTTATGGCTTTGGCAGTCTGATTCATATGGCTAGAGTTGACATTGACTGGAGGATGCTCGGAGCTGCCTTGATTGACTGGGTCCCTTCGTTGAACTTGTTTGCGTTCAATGATATGGAGATGGGGCCTTCTTTGGAGGAGCTTGCACGCTTGACTGGCTTACCCTTGGATTATACTCAGTATTTTTCGCCGAAGACGTCGCCGAAGACTGCTACACCGCAGAACTGGTTTGGGATCCCCTACCTTGTTCGGCCTGCAGCTAGTGGCCAGGATGCTGTAGTGTTCTCTTTGGACCTGCTGTATGATCTTTTTTCGGGTCCCCAGAGTACGGCTGGTTCTACCTTTGCTCGGAACGCACTGATGTTTTGCTTGATTGCTGAGGTGCTGTTCTCGGGATGGCGCAGGTCCCAGACTCCTTTGCTTTTTGAGGTGATGAGCCGAGCTGTCCGTCGGCAGGGGATCATTTCTCTCATCTTGGCCGAGCTATTTGATGGGCTGACCGACTGTGCCCTGGGCCGCACTCGTGTCCTTCGCGGCTGTTGTGCTTTCCTTCAGGTATCTTTTCTGCACCTTTTTTCTTCTTGCTTTGCTAGGAATTATTTTGCTCTAGCTGAACTTCTTTTGCTTTCTGTGATCAGGTATGGCTATGGGAGCGTCTTTCTCTGACCGTTCCTGTACCTCTTCCTGGCATCCCGGGCTCTGACATTATGCGTTATATCATCGAGTTCCTTCCTCATACAGCCAGGATGAGCGAGCCCCTGTATCGCAGGATGTTCGCTGAACTTCGTGACTGGAACGTTCGTTGGGAGTCATCTTGGCTTTCACTTCCTCCAGTGCTTTGCGATGCACACCGCCATCCTCTGATGTTGGTAGGCTTTCGATCCTACTTTTCTTACCATCCGATCCGGTTCTTGCGGCAGTTTGGGTATGAGCAGGATGTTCCTCTTTTCGCTTTCGCGGGTATCGGCGTCGAGTACTCCCCTCTAGATCTTCTGACTTCAGGACCCGGATTGATTGTTCCTGGGCGAGTTATTTGACAGCTGATTTGCTGGGATTTGAGCTACGGACTTTTCCGATGGCGACCGCCCCATATCAGTATTGGGTTGCTGAGCAGTCTTTGTATCGACGTATCCCTTGTTGGCACCAGACTGCTGATGAGGATGAGCAGGATATTCTTGGAGATGCTGGCTCTTCATCTGGTTCATATGAACCTTTTGAGGAGCGCCCGTTTATCGATCCTGGCTTCCTTTTGGCCACTCATGGCCATCTGCTGTCTGAGATCTCTGCACTTCGGTATCATTGCGAGATGATGTCGAGGAGATTGGCTGCCGATCAGAGATTGTCTGATGAGGAGACAGCGATCCGTACTCTTGAGCGCGATGAGGCGCATTACCTGCGTATGGAGGTGAGTAGGTTGAGAGCGAGACTATCTTTTTATGAGTCAGAGGACTCACCTGATGTGGCCGAGGAGGAGGGTAGAGATTGATTGTGTTGGCCACCTGCACACTGATTTTTGCATATATGATTGATGATGATGCATTTTTTTGTATTTTTGAAAAAGATGATATGTGTAAGAGAAATATAATGCATTTAATTGAAAAGAGAAAAAACTGTTTGAAAATCTACTGTGCCATTAGTTGTCTTGTGAGTGTTTCTGGACTTTGTGTCAGGATATAGGAATCAGAACTGGGGCTCGGTCAATGATTTGACCGATGTCTCGAGATTTGACTTGTGTGTTCCTTTGGTTCCCTAGAGCTGTAGACAACGGAAACTGTTGCCTCCTGAGATTGTCAGAACTTGTAGAGCTCTTCGTTCCTGACTGCGCTTCTTCTTGTTCTTGAACTGTAACCGCTTGAACTGATCTGGACCGTCTGCTTTCTTGGTACCTGCACTTTTATTTTTTTATTTTTTTTATTATTATTTTTTTTTCATTTGCCATTTTTGCCTGCAGCGCTCTTTCGAGTTTTCACCACAGCCGGCTTTTTTCCCGTCATTTTTGCCCGTGGCGCCCTTTCAGGTTTTCACCACGTCCCGGGTATTTGGTCTTGCCTGCCCCTTGGCAGCTGTGCTGTTTTTACCCTTGGCGCCCTTTCAGGTTTTCACCAAGTCCGCTGTATGCCCACTGTTTTTACTCGGAGCGCCCTTTCGGGTTTTCACTCCGCCCTTTTTGTTTAGGCACACATTTTCTTTTTCTTTTTCTTCTTCTTTTTTTTTTTTTTCTTTTCTTGATCTCTGGATAACTGCGGCGGCTAGAGGTCGGGAATCCGTCGTTGCCGGCCGATGGCAGTCCTTTAGCCCTTATCCTGAGTTACGATAATGGAGCTGTCGGTCTTTGCTAAAGACCCCTCTGAGATGGATGGATGGATGACTGTGTTTCTTCTTGGGTTGATTTTTTCTTGGGTGCCTTGCTTTGGCTTCCCTTTTTTCTTTCTCTTTTTTTCTTTTCTTTTCTTTTTCTTTTTTTTTTTTGCATTCTTTTTCTCTCTCTTTTTTTTTTGTCCCTTTTTGAATCCCCCCCCTTTTTTTTTGTATTTTTCTCTTTTGGAGTCCCCTTATTTGAAACACTTGTTGGTGGACGGGAATGATTTCTCAGAGGTCTTAGCTTCGACCTCTTGACTTCAGCTCTATTAAAGTAACTCTTGATAAGGTCAGAATGACTTACCCGTGAAAGATCTTCACGTTGTCGGCGTTGGTTGGCTCAGGAAGATCCACCCCTCTCATGCTGGTGAGTCTGAGGGCGCTTCCAGGAAGTACTTCTCTGATGATCAGTGGCCCGTCCCACGAGGGTTTGAACTTTCCTCTGGGATCCGGAAGGTGCGACGGTAGAATCTTCTTCATGACCATGTCGCCTACCTTGAAACTTCTTTTCCGGACTCTCTTGTTGTAAGCCCGAGCGATCCTTTTCTGATAGCACTGTGAATGACTTAGTGCACGCATGCGTTTTTCATCTGCTAGCTGTAACTGATCGAATCTGGCCCGTTGCCATTCTCCTTCTTCAATTCCGCTTTCGAGTAACACTCGTAGTGATGGTATTTCCACCTCGATTGGTAGGACTGCTTCCATTCCGTAAGTAAGCTCGAAAGGAGTAACGCCCGTAGCAGACCGTACAGACGTTCGATAGGCCCAAAGTGCATATGGGAGCATATCTGACCAATCTCGATATGTCACGACCATCTTCTCGAGTATCCTGACGATTGTCTTGTTTGCGGCTTCTACCCCACCATTCATCTGAGGACGGTAGGGGCTTGATCGATGACGTTGGATCTTGAACTTGCTGAGGAAGTCATCCATCTTCTTGTTGACAAACGGGGTTCCATTATCTGTGATGATAGCATTAGGGATTCCATACCGGCATATGATGTTGTTCTTCATGAATTTGATCACTTGAGATGCTGCAATTGTGGTGTAGGAGGCTGCCTCTACCCACTTGGTGAAGTAGTCGACTGCCACAAGTATGTACTCGTGACCATTTGATGCTTTGGGACTGATCTTGCCGATGATGTCGAGTCCCCACATGGAGAAGGGCCAGGGGGTGGTCAGGTTGTATAACTCTGATGATGGGGCATGGATTTGATTCGCATGCTCTTGACACTTGAAGCATTTTCTGACGTGCTTGCAACAGTCTGTCTCCATGGTGAGCCAGTAGTAGCCGAGTCGTAGAATCTTCTTTGCCATCATGTGCCCATTCATGTGTGGGCCACAGATTTCTTCGTGTATTTCTTTCATGATCTTTGCAGCTTCTGTTTCATCGACGCATCGAAGAAGGATGTGATTATAGGATCGCTTGTAGAGAATTTCGCCACTGATGGTGAACTGGCCGGCCAAACGTTGGATGGTTCGGCGATCTGTTGCTGTTGCTGATTCTGGATACTCCTGGGTTTCGAGATATTGCTTGATGTCGGCATACCAGGGTTTGTCAGGGACAGCTTCGGCTTCTTCTATTTGCAGGCAAAAAGCAGGTTCTTTTTGAATTTTGACCGTGAGCTCCCATTCTGAAGCTCCTTTTGGGATCTCGAGCATTGATGCGAGCGTGGCGAGAGCATCTGCAAACTGGTTCTTGGCTCTGGGCATGTATGAGAAGGTGATTTCCTTGAATTCTTCGATCAGATTGTCAAGATACACATGATATGGTATCAACTTCTCGTCTTTGGTCTTCCATTTGCCATTGGTCTGATTGATGATAAGCTGTGAGTCTCCAAATACTCGTAGCTTCTTGACGCCCAAGATTATGGCTTCCCTTAAGCCAGCGATGCATGCTTCGTACTCTGCCATGTTGTTGGTGCACTCGAATGCGATGCGCCTCGAGATAGGAATAGGGACATCATCTGGAGAGTAGAGGATTGCTCCAATACCACTCCCTTTAGAATTTGCTGCGCCGTCGAAGAATAACGTCCATTCATCTTTTTTCTTCTTTTCTTCCTCTTCAATGAGCAAGAGATCTTCATCAGGGAAGAATGTCTTGAGCGACTGATAGTCCAGGAGAGAGTGAGCCGCAAGATGATCGGCGAGGGCCTGTCCCTTGATTGCCTTTTGAGTGACATAGGTGATGTCAAACTCAGACAGGAGTAGCTGCCATTTAGCTATTCTTCCAGTGAGTGCCGGCTTCTCGAACAGGTACTTGAGCGGATCCATGTGAGCGAGGAGGAGAATAGGGAATGCAATCATGTATTGACGGAGTCGCTGAGTTGCCCAGACTAGGGCGAGGCAAGTCTTCTCGATCGGGGAATACCTGGTCTCGTAGTCGGTGAACTTTCGACTCAAATAGTATATTGCTTGTTCTTTCTTCCCGGTTTCGTCGTGTTGGCCGAGGACACAGCCAATGGCTTCTGCTGCTACCGAGATGTATAACAATAGTGGTCGTCCAGGAGTGGGAGGCACTAGGACTGGAGGATTCATGAGATACTTCTTGATGCGGTCGAAGGCGACTTGGCAATCATCATTCCATTCTTTTGGGACATTCTTCCGAAGGAGCTTGAATATGGGCTCACAGATAGGTGTGAGCTGCGCGATGAAGCGACTGATGTATTGAATTCTGCCGAGGAAGCCACGAATTTCTTTCTCTGTTCTAGGAGGGGGCATCTCGATGATTGCTCTGGTTTTGGTCTCGTCGACCCTGATGCCATCCTCGCTCACCATAAAGCCGAGGAGCTTACCTCCCATTGCACCGAAGACACATTTCTGAGGGTTGAGGCGGAGCTTGTACTTTTCTAATCTGTTGAATAACTTCTTCAGATCTTCAAAGTGTCCTTCCATTGTGCGAGATTTGACGATCATGTCGTCCACATATACTTCGAGCTCTTTGTTCATCATGTCGTGGAATAGTGCTGTCATTGCTCGCTGATATGTTGCTCCTGCGTTCTTCAGACCGAACGGCATCACCCTGTAACAGAAGGTTCCCCAGGGAGTGATAAATGCTGTCTTCTCACGATCTTCGACGGCCATCTTGATCTGATTGTAACCTGAGAACCCGTCCATGAATGAGAAGATCTTGTATCCAGGGGTGTTGTCGACCAGAGTGTCGATATGTGGCAAAGGGAAGTCATCTTTTGGACTGGCTTTGTTGAGATCTCGGAAGTCGATGCACATTCGAACCTTGCCGTCCTTCTTCGGTACTGGTACGATGTTGGCGAGCCATTCAGGGTAGTTGGAGACTACCAAGAATCCCGCGTTGTACTGCTTGATGACTTCATCTCGGACTTTCAGAGCCCATTCTGGCTTCATTCTTCGGAGTTTTTGCTTCACTGGCTTCATATCTGCCTTGGTTGGCAGATGGTGTACAACGAGCTCTTCATCGAGCCCCGGCATGTCTTCATATGAGAACGCGAAGTTGGACAATCTTGGAGCTAGGAACTCTATCATTTTCTGTTTCATCTCAGGTGGCAACGATTTTCCAATGCGTACTTCCCTAGGGATCTCAGGCGTCCCCAAGTTTACTATCTCGAAATCATCGGCTACAACATTGGCTTTAGATTCGAACTTTTTGAGGAGATCCTCAAGTTCGGGAGCTGGATCATCATCTTCCTCGTCCCGAGCTTCGTCCAGACCCATGAGCTCAAAGTCTAATTCGATGTCGAAATCATCGGCTACAACATTGGCTTTAGATTCGAACTTTTTGAGGAGATCCTCAAGTTCGGGAGCTGGATCATCATCTTCCTCGTCCCGAGCTTCGTCCAGACCCATGAGCTCAAAGTCTAATTCGATGTCGAAATCATATGATTCGACTTCAAACTCATGCGACTCTTTAGACGAACTTGGCACACTATTGAATGCAGGGAAAGAAATATTTTTTGATTTTTGAGATTTTTCTGAAATTGAGATGCTAGATGTTTTTGGTTTTTGAAAGTTTTTGATTTTTTTGGCTTTTCGAAATTCGCGGGACTTTGAACAAGCGGGCATTGCAGACCATGATTGATCCCAACTTGTTCCAAAGTTCCGGTCGCTGCCTAAACAGGCATTTTTTTTGGAAGCCAGAGCCCTCAGATGGCTCTTTGGCTGATTCAAAAGTGAGGGGAACAGATGACCATTCAGGACCCCACACTTCCTCCCCTGAAGAGGTGGGGGTTGATGATTTGGGCGAAGAGTCACGATCTGGCCCAATGACCATGACTTCTTGCTGGTCAGGTTCGAGATCTGAGTCGTACTCAGTCCCTCCCGGGTCACTTACCTCGCATTGCAGTTCGTCTGGTTCCACAGCTAGACACAAGTTTGGAACCTGGACATCAGACCAATCTAGGGCTGGCCACTTCCCTTTCTTGGTCCAATGGATGGGCTGCTTCTGCCCCTGGCTGATGATTGATGATGTTGACTTTGCAGAGATGGGAAAGTCGTGCCCCTTGCTAATTGGTGATGAGATGGGCGAGTCGTGCCCCTTGCTGATTGAAGTGGGCAGGTTGTGCCCCTGGTTGAGAGAGGTGGGCAAGTTGTGCCCCTGGTTGGGAGCAGGTGTCAGAGTAACCTGGTCCTGAAGCTGCTGTATTTGTCTTCTTTCTTCGTCTTCATCATTTCCTCCTTCTTCTGGAGGCTTAGATGGTTCGAGAATCTGATCCCATCGAATGGGGGGCCACGTGGCCCAAACTAGGCTCATCGGGAGGCCTTTGTGTAGTGCAGTCGGTTTATTCCCTCCTGGATCTTTGCAAGGTTCTCCTGGCTTGACGAATTGGATGGGTGAGCACCGAAATTTTTTCCTTCTCTTGTCCATGAAGGTTGCCCTGTATCCGAGTCCCCACTTGCGTTGGTTATATACTAGCGATACCTTTCTGGACTTGAAGTGATTCTTCATTCGGTATTTGAGGCTCAGACGCTCTACCGGTGAGAAGACACGGTCCACCCTTGTTGGTTCTGGATTGGCGATAGAGTTCACAGTCTCAAATTCGAAACTGTGAAATGGGATGTCTTCTTCAGAGTGTTGGATATCGATGACCGGGATGTCTGGTTCAGTGGCAGCAGCATTGGAAGGAATGATGAGCTCCTTCTCTGCATGGATAGAGATCACTTGATTTCCACAGATATACTTCACTCGTTGATGCAGGGTTGATGGCACAGCTCCAACCTTGTGCAGCCACGGCCGTCCGAGCAACATGTTGAAAGAGGCTGATATATCCAAGATTTGGAATGTGATGGTGGAGACTTCCGGGCCTATCTGTATCTCTATGTCGACTTCCCCTTCCACTGATCGGCGGGTGTTGTCAAATGCTCTGACGCATATGGTGCTGGGTCGGAATGAAGAAGGACTGATTCCCAGGCGTTCCGCGGTCTTGAGTGGGCAGACATTTAAGCTTGAGCCATTATCGATAAGGACCAGCGGAACACAGAGGTCTTTGTATCGTAAGGCTATGTTGAGGGATCGCCCATGATCTCGTCCCTCTGGTGGCAACTCATTATCGGTGAAGGTGATGGCGCGCGGAGCCAGTAGCTGTCCAATCATCAATGCAATCATCTCTGGTGCCGTATCGGAGGAGACATGAGCATCATTCAAGGTCTTGGCAAACATTTCTCGGTGTATGCGAGATGTGCAGAGTAGCTCCCATACTGAGATTTGTGCAGGGATTGACTTGAGCTGAGTTGCCACATCGTATGCGGCTTCATTTTTGCTGCCGAGGCCTGAGAGGACGCCTTTGGGATCTCCTCTATTTTGATTATCTCTTCGGATGCAACGCCCGTTGGGATTCATGTTCCCCACTTCCGCACATTCTGGATAGTGCCATGGAACCTCTTTGTAGTTTTCCTCCCTTTTGCCTTCTAGGACCACTGGTTCTTGCAACGGTGCTGGTGTGTGTACCAGATCTTCCTCGTATAGAGCTTTTGCCTTAAGAACTACATTGTTGCCTGTGCTGAAGGGGTAGTATCGAGGCTTGTCTTCATAGACCACATAAGGTCGTGGTCCTGGCTTGACTGTTCCTGGGGCAGGAGGCTCCCATGGAATGAATACTGGTCCTCTTGATATGGCAGGAGGTTTCTCTGTTCGTCCGAGCTGCCGTAGCGTGATTGATATGCCTCCGGGACTTGCCCCTTGCAATATGACAGGCTTGACTGGAAGAGCTCCTTCCAAGACAACGGGCTCTTGCTGCTGATGAGTGTAATCCTTCCATTGCGGATTTGATTGTTCTGGAGTTGCCCCTTGCAAGATGACAGGTTCGTATGTGGGCTCAATGTATGATTGTGCTCCTTCCAGGATGACTGGTTCCCAGCTTGAATGGTTGTAAGGTGCCCCTTGAACAACTGGTATATCGTATGGAGGTGCTCCTTCAAGCACTACTGGCTCGGAGATTGAAGGAAGAAAGGGACTTGCCCCTTGCAAGACTGGAGGAGGATTTGTTGGTTCATAGGTGTAGGCATGAATGGACTGAATAGGGGAGAAGAAGCGATCGATATGGTCCCCTTCTTCTATACTATTGACGGCAGGGCCACGAGACGAACTGGGGTCTGTTGGATGCTGAGGCAGAGGATTCTGAAGGATGTTGGTGGAAGCTGCTGGAGAAGTTCCAGGGACCGAGATGACGATCTTGCGGTCATCAATCAGGTCTTGTATGGCATTTTTCAAAGTATAGCATCGATCAGTGGCGTGGCCACGTCCTTGATGGTAGGCACAGTACTCATTTTCTCGGTAATTTGGAGGCAGAGGATGAGGCGGAGGCCTAGGTGTCATCAGAGTGAGTAACTGCTTTTGTACCAGCGTAGTCATGATTTGACTAAGTGGTTGACTGAGTGGAGTGAACTTCCTGAACTCCCTGTAATTCTGCCTGTTCTGGTATGAGTATTGGCCATTTCCCCTGAACTGCTGCTGTTGTCGAGGTGGCTGTGGCTGAGGATTCGGTTGTGGCTGATATCGCTGAGGCTGATGCTGAACTTGATTCTGCTGATACTGTTGACGTCCTTGTGGGGGAGCACGTTGATTTCCTTGAGCAGCGGTGTTGATGTTGTTTACCTCTGTTGGGCGGGGAGGAGAACCATTGCGGTTTCCATTCCCGTGCCCGATAGGTCTTCCTTCCACTCTGTTCCTCTTGACTGGAGTGGCTTGATGAGGCCATGGGGAGATCGTCCCGGCCCGGATTCCTGCTTCAACTTGCTCTCCAGCACGGATCAATTGTGAGAAATTCGCATATGGATGCGAGATGAGATACCCAGATATGCCTGGGTATGTTGAATGAACAATCATGGAGATTTGTTCTTCATCGTCGATGGGTGTCCGCATTCTGGCTGCCATAGCTCGCCAACGTCCCACATAAGCTGATAGTGTTTCATCACTCCTTTGCCTGAGTGCTGCAAGGTCGGCTCTTCTGGGTGCCATGTTGAGATTATATGCGAATCTGTCGACGAAAGCCTGGGAGAGCTGTTCCCAGGTTCTGATGCGGTGGCAGTCCAATGAAGTGTACCAATCTAGGGCATCGCCCTTCAGAGATTTTTGGAACAAACGAATAAGGGCCCCTTCATTTCCTGCGATTGCACTCAGCTCCCCGCAGAAAGCCTTGAGATGTGCTGTGGGACAACCGCTGCCATCGTATCTCTTGAATTTTGGTACCTCAAAGTTTTGAGGTACCTGAGCATCTGGGAAAGGACACAAGTCTCTAAACTTGGTCGAAGGTAGGTCGATTCCTTGCTGTCGCTGAAGCTGATTTTGCAAGATCTGGAACTGCTCCCGCAACTCGTCCAGTCCTGAGAGATCTGTTCGAGCGACTGGTGCCTCCTGGAGTAAGGCACGTTCTTCTTCGGCATAGTGGTTGATGTCTTCGACCCTATGGGCTTGCTGAAAAGCAACCGCGGGTTGCTGAAATTGGTTTGATGATTGAACTGGATTCTGATGAACTTGAGCTTGAAATGATGGTAACTGAACTGGAGACTGTACTGAAGGTTGAACTGGAACTTGTTGGAAATTAATTGGATTTTGCTGAATTGAAGATTGCTGGAAATTAACTGGATTTTGCTGAATTGAAGATTGCTGAAAATTAACTGGGATCCCATCGGCGGGGATGTGCTGGAATTGAAAAGTGCTCCTGTTTGCAGGAGGCTGAGATGCTGGGAAGTGACCCCCTTGTTGGGTATTCGCCACTGTCCGCTGATTGATGTGGGCTTGACACTGACCCCCATTGTGGGCATTCGCCAGTGCTGTCCCTGTTGCTGGAAATTGAATTGAAATCCCATCGGCGGGGATGTGCTGAAATTGAAAAGGTGTCCCATCGGCGGGGACGTGCTGAGATCTACTGAGATTGTTGTTTGCAAGATTGATTGGAAGCTGACTGGATGTTCCTGCAACGGAGGTGCTCTGAGATGGCCTTGTCGTCGCAGGAAGATATTGAGAAGGATGCCCCACAGCGAAGGGCTGAGATGGCTGCTGTCGGTAGTCTTGGGCAGACTCCGATGGTTGTGCTTGATTTGAACTGGAGGCCGGGAGGACCCGGCATGGCTGCTGAGCTTGCTGAACTGGGCCAACCTGATTGTTGGCTGCTGCGGTGGTTTGTGCTTGCATGAATTGCAAGAGCATTTCTTGCATTGCTCTCATTCCTTGTGCCAATTCTTGTATGATTGGCGTATTGTCAACGGGCTGTTGCGCTGGAGGTTGCGCTTCGGCTATTTCGAGAGCAGGGAAGTGATGAGTTTCTTCTTCGTGGTCGGACATGGCTTGCTGAGCCCGAGTGCGGATTATGCTGCGGAAGGGAAGTTGTCTCTGCGTACGTTGAGCCCGAGGAGGCGCAATTGTGAGGACTGTACTCTACTCTTTTTGGGTTTTGGGATTTTCTATTTTTTTTGGTTTTGGAATTTTCTATTTTTTTTTTTGTTTGGGTTTGGGTAGAATGCTATGCAGATGAGATTGTATGAGGATTAATGACTTTCAAGTACGGGAAGGATTCTGTTTTCAAGTTGGATCACGACTAGTGGGACTAGCTATTCCCCAGCAGAGTCGCCATTCTGTGGACCCTCGCCGATTTCTCCGCGCTCCCACACGACGTCGTTCTCCCTTTCCTTTCGGAAGAAGAAGAGGAAGAGGTGCGTGAGTGCGAAATCGCCGTTTGTGCCACTGGCTTGCCTCGTTCTCGAGGGCTTTGTTTGGTTGTCGTGTTGAGCTGAATATGTTTAAGTGAGTTTATATAAGACCAGAGTCGCCATTAGCCAGTTACTTCGAATCTACAGTCGGCTAGACCCCGTAGAAACGTTAGAGAAGAGAATCCGAAGATTCCTTCCTCTAAAATGACTCCTGTTGATCTGCGGTCAGAGATTCAAGGTAAGGGATCACGGTTACAGGGTGGGAAGAGGTTAAGCACCCCACACACTTCCCGTACCGAAGTACGGTCTCTACTTCACAGAATCGATCGAATACTTGAAAGTCTAATTTAATCCTCGTATATTCTCATGAATGACATGATGCATGAATGCGGGTCTGAACAGTAAGAGTTTCTGATGAGCAGGTTCCAACAACGGGCAAGCCCAGAGCGTACGCTCGAACTGACAGGTGCTTAATGTAAGACGTATGCAGTGTGCTTGAATGATCAAGGTGTTTTATGGTGAAGCATGAATGCAGGTCTGAACAGTAAGAGTTTCTGATGGGCAGGTTCCAACAACGGGCAAGCCCAGAGCATACGCTCGAACTGACAGGTGCTTAATATAAAGACATATGCATGTGTACTTGACGGATCAAGGTGCTAGTAGTGAAGCAGGGGGGTTGGAAGAAAAGTAAATGTTGCACTTATGCTAGATGCGAATGAGATGATGCTGGAAAAAGAGTAGCTGGGTGGACGGAGGTGTCGCAAGGGTTGGCTTCGAGTGGTTGGATTAGGACTTAGATGGCTTGAGAGGCTTGGACCAGTGGTCAGGCTGGGCTGGACCAGGGTTAGACTCTCCTCACTCGGGCTCTCCTTGGTGGGAAAATGGGCTAAGGGCACTCGAAAGGATGGACTCTCTCTGGACTCGAAGAGCTTCGAATTTTTTCCGAAATGAGAAGGGGAGGGGGGTATTTATAGCAGCGGAGAGTGGCAGATTGCGTAATTTTGTCCGGGCGGCCTGCCATGGGCCGCCCGTACGGCCGCTCCTCGGTTTCCAGCGAGTACGGCCGTTCCCTCGGGGCTGCTGTTGGACTCGCTGGTCGACTCAGTGAGTTGACTCAGCGGGTCGACTCGGTGGTTTGACTCGACGGGTTGACTCGACGGGTTGACTCGGTGTTTTGACTCGACGGGTTGACTCGACGGGTTGACTCAGCGGGTTAACTCAGCGGGTTGACTCAGCGGGTTGACTCAGTGAGCTTGACTTTTTTGGGATTTTTTGACTGGCCTTTTTTATGGGGGGTTTTTCTGGGTGGTGTTTAGGACTGGGTTGACTGGGTTCAGGCTTGAACTGGGCTATGGAATGGGGCTTACAAGGGTGAGTTTGGCTGAGTTTGGACTTGGGATTTGGGGGTATGGTCCTCCGTTCAACCAGCTATCTCTACCAACAGTGTAGCCGAAGGTGGGGTGTCTACAGAGTGCATACGCTTGATTTAAGAACCAAGACTCTAAGAAATTTGTAGAGGAAACCCTAGAATGAATGGTACGATTCGATCAACCCCTTGTAAGACACTGGAACACATCAATCTAATCGTACCTTCTCTGTCAGATATCACGGACAGTCATCGATTCATTTCTAATCATTAAATCCTACATTCGATTTGTTGATTTATGAAACTCGATCTGCTATTTATTGAAATGACAATTAATTAATCTATATAACTGATTCCCAGTGCAGATTCACCTTAAATTACCCTGATCAACGAATCAGATATTGATTATCTTAAGTATAAAAGTCGATTTGACCAAAACACCTTTATGACACAAATGACGACCTAATCTGATTCATAATCCCTTAAACCCCAAATAAATCCGCATTACCATTATAATCCGATACTTGTCAATGTACGCTACGGCCCAGTAAAAGGATTCACCGAACTTTGTTCCCTAAATCACTTAAATGGTGTCCTGAACACCTAGAACAGCTATAGACCGTTCGTTAGTGGGCCGTTGATCACGAATCTATGCAGAATCGATCGCCTTAATGAACTTGACCTTCCCCCTGCATCAAATACCCGACACCTTATCCCGAGCTGCACAACTTAGATCGAGACCAAAGATGGTGAGTTGTGTGACTCACCTCAACCTTGGGCCATCTGGAACTATAAATATCAAGCCCCATTTGAGAATTCCATTTGAGATAGAAAATTGAGGATTTTGCTTGGGTTTTCTTTTAGGGTTTGCTCAAACCTTCTACTTTGTCATCGTTCTTCCTACCGATCGTAGGCGGGCCGTGCCTTGAGATAAGATACCTCTTCTATTGCAGAAATTAGGAAGTTTCATTAGGGATTCTCGTTTCTAATTAGGGTTTTTGTCGAATTTAGGTGTTCTAACTAGATTTTCTTCAAATCTTCAAGGAATACTCGTTCCTAGCTCGTGGATTCGTCAATCAAGTGAGGACTATTCTTCTAAGCTAGCTATTATCAGCCCATGAAAGTTTCAGATAGTGAAATTTGGAGTTTTTCGTGAATTTCATTCGATATTGACTGTTGAATGATTCATGTTTATGATTTATGATCTGTGTGTGTTGTTTAATTACATGCTTTTTAGCTATAAGGTATGGATTTAATACCTAATTGAATCGATTTTACGAAAATATGTGATTTGGTGCGTTGTGCACATCAAGTGTTTGATAAAATTCCTGAGTGAACTGAAGTTCACACATGTTAAGTGAGTGGATTATCATTCACCCAGGCTAGTGCCTGATTATGAGTCTGTTGAGTTGGCCTGCATTAGCAAGCCAAGTGTTTGGTTTTACGCCCATATATGAAATAAAATATATTGCCCATCAACTATTTGGTTTTATGCCTAATTGAGAAAATGAATGCTATGATGTTTCATTTCCTCTCATAACATGCTTAGTATGTACTGTATATTATGTAATTGACATGATTGAGATTAATCTTTGAAAATCATAATGTATGGACTGCCTACTTGGGTTTGGCCGTCACAGACTTGTTTGGTCGACTTGGGAGTAACATGATCAACCGACCTTAGTTACAACGATTTGGTTGATGTTTCGCTCGGCTTACCAAATCAGTCAATTTTAGGGTTAATTATATTTGTGTGATCATTGTTACATATTCTATAGAATCTCAAATCCATGATTACTATCGTTGTATGGTCACTTACAATCATACAAATCAAGTCTCATGAGCCAGACATGGAACATGGGTAACTCTGTGTGTGTTGTCTTTAGCTGGTGTGTGTGATGAGCCCTCCAATAGCCTTGAGCACTGAATCCTATATACCGAAGCTCATAGGCCAGGCATGGAATAATGGGCAACTGTGTTTGTGTTGTCTTTGACCGGTATTGATCCTGATGGTCTTACCGAGAGTCTTGAGCACCGATGCTAGGTGACGAGCCTACCATCATTGATCTTGAGTGACGACCCATTACCATGTATATGATATCTTAGGGTATTAAGACCCTTATCGTTTGATTCATTATTTAGTTATGTTGGGTAACGGACCCAAATTGGGATTCTAGGAGCCGGGCATAGGACGCCCCGGCCTGGTTGTGGGCTCCAGCTTGACAGAGGGTACCCCGACGGCATTGTCCAGTTTTCGATAAGGCTACTGACCAATGTCCAGTTTTCCTCGTTGTCTAGTGTTCGGCCATGTTCCTGTCACTCGTGTTCCTATTTATTAGACCCTTGATAAAATTGAGGTATTCTGACTTTGCTAATACTACTGATTGAATACAAAATTAAATAAATACTTGACAAACATGCATGCATCACATTTTCATGTGCATTGGTCCGATGCTGCTGCTGGGTGGTAACCTCACCGTTTATTTTTTTGGAACATAACTGTTGGGGTCCCAAAAGTCAGTACCCTCTAAAACAAATCGACTGGGCACGTGCTTCGAGAAAATTCCACAAAACACTACCCGACGCACCCAAAATACCTAGTTTTGCAAAGGATCCAGTACTTAGCCATTTTCTCCGGTGGACCCCACGGATCACCGTGATCGAAACCGACCAGAATCAAGCGGGGCCATCCTTCATGAATTATGATAAGCAGTGCATGGCGATTCACCGGGAAACGGGCCCCACAGGCCCTCCGTTTTGCAAAACCCAAATTTGCAAAACACGAGTACGTCAAGCGCACCCAATTATTCAGCTCGACGCACCCTTAAATTCATGAAAATTCAACAAGTGTTTTCGGATGTGTTTCACCTCTGACGCATCCGAAAAATGGCTTGACGCACCCTAAAAATACCCTCGACGCGTCCGTAAATTCAGGAAATACGTAACAGCAATTTCAGGGTGCATTGTACCTCAACGCACCCTAAAATTGTCCAACGCACCCATAAAATCACGAATGATCAGCATGGCATTTTTTGGATGCATTGTACCTCAACGCACCCGAAAATTGCTCGACGCACCCATAAAATCAGCGCATCTCAAAATCTCATTTCGGGTGCGTCAGAGTCCCAACGCATCCATTTAAGGGTGCGTTAAGGTATTTTTTGGGGTGCGTCATACGTGGCAGGTCCTCATTGGTCGTTGTCCGGTATTCTCGGGTATAAATACCCCCCCCACTATTCATTTGTACAGATTACGAGAGAGAGAGAGAGAGATTATCCCCTGAGCATCTGAGTTTTGCCGCCCGAAACCCTCGCCGGAATCCCTTTCCGACAACCGGAAAACTTTCCCGGTGACCGGAATTCTTTTCCGATCGCCTGTATCTTCCACCGGAAGGTCACACCGGCCAACACCACCGCAGGTCCGAATCATGAAAAATCATAAGTACGATGGCGCACCTAAAAAATAGGTCGACGCATACAAATAACCCGACAAAAAGCGGACATGTATTTTCAGGGTGCATTGTACCTCCACGCACCCGAAAAATAGCTCGACGCACCCGAAAAATCAGCAAAATGCGGATTTGTATTTTT
The DNA here is from genome assembly GCA_003013855.2 of Liriodendron chinense. Lineage (NCBI taxonomy): Eukaryota > Viridiplantae > Streptophyta > Magnoliopsida > Magnoliales > Magnoliaceae > Liriodendron > Liriodendron chinense. Next base: position 468,093 of record ML058393.1, on the reverse strand, counting down.
AAGGTGCATTGGACCCCAACGCACCTGAAAATAGCTCGACGCACCCGAAAAATCAGCAAAATGCGGATTTGTATTTTTAAGGTGCATTGGACCCCAACGCACCTGAAAATTACTCGACGCACCCGTAAAATCAACAAAAAGCGGATATGTATTTTCAGGGTGCGTTGGACTCCCACGCACCCGAAAAATCAGCCAATTTCGGAACATGTTCAGGAGTGCACCGGGCTCAATTTTAAGTATTTTCAAGTGCCGTTTGAGCCTATCTTGGGTATTTCGAGC